>MCFE01001179.1:0-14354 GCA_002104905.1 Basidiobolus meristosporus CBS 931.73 | reverse complement strand
TCCAAGCATGATATACATCAGACTGCTGACCATAGATTGATAAGGAAAGTCAGGGCTTTCAGATGGCACCAAGCTCTCTTGATTTGGTTGAGTTTTGACCAAGTTAAGGTTTGTCTCCATTGGGGTAGCTGCCGGTTTACAGTCTTCCATTTTGTACTTCTTTAGTATATCTTGAATATACTTGGATTGACTTAGGGTAATAGTCTGGGTACTTCTGTCTATGGAGAACTTAATCCCTAAGTAGTAACTAAGTTCTCCTAGATCGGACATCTTGAACTCCTTAGATAGGCTGGATTTAGTCTCTTCCAATGTTTCTAGGTTATTGGCGGCTATAATAAGATCATCCACATATAGAGCTAATAGAACTGGATTTGCTCTATCTGGCTTATAGTATATACTATAGTCAGCATTACTCCTTTTGAAACTCAAAGATTCCAAATAAGAATCTATCTTGCAATTCCAGGCTCTTGGTGATTGTTTGAGACCATATAGTGACTTTTTAAGCTTGCAGACCAAATGGGGGTTATCTTGGTCAACAAACCCATCAGGCTGGTCCATATACACGTCCTCATCAAGTTCTCCATTCAAAAATGCAGTTTTTACATCCATTTGATGAATAAAAAACTTATATTTGGCTGCAATAGCCAATATTAATCTGATGGAATTAAACTTGGCTACCGGTGCAAAGGTCTCAGTATAGTCAAGTCCTTTTGTTTGAGAGTATCCTTTGGCTACAAGTCTTGCTTTGTATCTTTCAATTGTACCATCAGCCTTGTATTTTGTCTTGAAGACCCATCTGCATCCAATTGATTTTTGGTTGATTGGTAATTTGACTAAGTCCCAAGTTTGATTTTCCATCAGTGCCTGATATTCCTCAGTCATTGCAGATCTCCAAAACTTTGTCTGAGGGCTATTTAGGGCCTCTTTTACAGTCTGGGGTTCATCAATATGGACTGAATAGGCATAGGCTAAGTTTGTACCCTCATTGATATAGTAATTTGGGCTATTTCTTGTCCGATTGGATCTCCGGGCATTTGATACTGGAATGATCACTTCTGGGATATTCCTGGGCACTGATTCTGGCTGAACCACGGTTGTAGAGTCCTCTGGAGTGAAAAAATTTTCATTGTTTTGCTCTGATTCAATCCTGACAATTGGTGGACTTGAGATCAAATTTTCGTCATCATCTGATGTCATTTTTTGTGAAAATTTTGAATTTTCATCAAACAACACATCCCTGGACTTGATAAGCTTCTTTGCTTTGGTATTGTAGAGTCTGTATGCCTTACTCTCATTGCAGTAGCCCAAAAATATGCATTTTACACTTTTTGGCTCAAATTTTGACTGATTTCCGGCCAGTTTTTTGGCATATGCTGTGCACCCAAATATTCTTAGATGTTCTGCACTTGGTCTGTATCCATACCATGCTTCAAATGGAGTAGAATCACGAAAGTATTCTGTTATAACTCCTATTTTTAAGGTATACAGCAGTGGCAACTGATTACGCCCAAAAATCATAGGATAATTTTTGATCATGGATCATAGATCTTGCCATATCAATTATTGATCTGTTAGCTCGTTCTGCTACTCCATTTTGCTGTGGGGAGTATGGTACAGTAGTCTCTTGCTTTATCCCATGAATTTTGCAGAAGTGGATGAAGAGTTTTGAGGTATATTCTCCACCATTGTCAGAGCGTATTTTCTTGATTTTTTCACCAGTTTCTCTCTCCACCATGGCTTTAAACTCCCTGAGCTTAGACAGAGCTTCTTCCTTTCTCTCCATGAAGTAGACCCATGTGTATCTTGTATAATCATCAATAAAAGTGATTAAATACTTCATCCCGCCTAAGGATAAATTTTGCATAGGTCCACACAGATCTGAGTGAATTAGATCTAATTTTTTCTTAGTTTTGATTAACCCAGAGCTCTTGAACGGTTGTCTGGCTTGTTTCCCATATATGCAGGCTTCACAGTGCTCCAAATTAGCTGGGGGATCAATTTTCACTCCAGAAATTAGCTGATCTTTGATCATTTTACGCAAATAATCAAAATTGATGTGTCCAAATCTCCTGTGCCAAAGCATTGGTGTTTCTTCATTTAAGTTACTTATATTGGCTTCCAAATATGATGGAATATAAGTCAACTTGTATAGATTCTGATCTCTGATGCCCAAAGCAATATGGGCACCATTTTGATCAGTGATCCTGCATCCAGAATTGTCAAAACTGAAACTGAGTCCTTCTGCTGTGGCCTTGCTTACAGAGAGTAGGTTCTTGGCTATTTCTGGTACATAGAGTACTTCTTTAAAGGTCAGTGTATGGCTTCCTTCACTGCTTCTAAGGTTTACTTGGATAGTTCCTTCTCCCACTGCATCAAGTGTTCTATCATCACCCATGAAAACCTTCTTAATTGGAATTTCTTGATATTGGGTAAAAAGTTCTTTTTGGTGTGTAAAGTGTTGAGAAGCTCCAGAGTCAATATACCACATCTGAGAATCCTTGTTTGTGGTCATATTTAGTGCAGATATGAATAGTCTATCTTCAGTTGTTGCAGCATTTCCATATTCAGGCTTCTTTTGCTGATTATCTTTCTTTTTGAGACACCGGTCTGATGTGTGTCCTTTCCTTTTGCAGTAGCTACAAAACAGGTTGCTGTTGCCTTTGTAGGGTCTTGGGTATCTCCTTTGTTGGCTATCATTGCTTATTAAAGCATTTTCTTCTTCCTTCTTATTAGCGCTTGATTTTCTTAATTCTTCATCCAGGAGCCTTCCATATACATAATTTAAGGTCAAATCTTCAGTTCTGGACTCTAGGGCTGATACAAGGCCCTGAAACTTGTCTGTCAGGCTATTCAGGATGGTAACTATCACATCCTCATCAGTAGTTGGTACGCCCACTGATTCCATCTCATCTACCAGCAGGGTAATTCTGTTAATTAGATTTTTCATTTCTTCTCCTGGCAGCATCTTTGTAGTAAAGAATTTTCTTCTCAGATACATTTTCTTGGCAGCTGAACATGACTGGTAGGTGTCTTCTAATGCCTTCCAGGCATTCTTTGCCGTTTTTGCTCTTGAGCATTGAATTAGCAATTTGTCCTTGACATTAAGGCAAATGCAGTTAAAGGCACTTTGTTCTTTCTTTGGTACTTTAAGGCTTCCTCTCCCACGTTTTTAGGAGGGCATTCTTCTCCCATGACAATATCCCAAAGGCCTCTTTCTTGTAGCAGCATCTTCATCTTCACCTTCCACACTTGGTAGTTAGATCCATCCAACTTTTCAGCAGAGGGAAAAATTCCAGTAATAGCAGTAGTAGACATTGCAGAGAGTGACAGCTCGGGGCTCATAACCTGTTGTAAGAGTCTTGGAGATATTGGAAGTGATTGGGAGAACAAGTAGATTATGTGGTTTTCACTTAATGATTTATTGAATGTAAAAGTAGTATTTATACTTTTACATGGTCTTGGCATTACAAACACGTAGAATAGGTTAAGGAAGGTCCCAAGAACATGTGTGCAAAGTTTGGGGCTGTTTGGACAACTTTGAGAATTTTCATGTTCTGGGTACCTGGTATTTTGGTGAAAATATTCTAAGTAAATCCCGACAAGGAATTTGGTCAGTATTCTCTAGGATTTGAAGGTGATGATCTAAGTGACTAAGTTAGGTGAATATTTAGGTGGAAAATACGATTTTTTACAACACAATGGAGCTGTGTTAAGCAGCTTAAAAAGTGTAGTACCACTCAAGAAGCACCCAGTCAAAGTAGCAGTGAAGGAATTGGCAGTGATAAAAACCAACCACTTTTACAGGAGCCCATCATCACTATGGCTGAGAGCTCAAAACAAGCAGAAAAGAAGCATCAGGTTGCCAGAAGAGTGCCAGTAAGGGACAAGCAGGCAAAAACAGATGCATCAGAGCAGAATCTATCCAGGAGAAAACATAGTTCTTTACAAGAAGCACTCAGACAAAGTAGCAGTGAAAGACCTGGCAGTGATAAAGGAAAAGGTAAAGGGAAAAATGTCTACCCAAGCCTGAGACAGGGAGGCATGCAAAAAAACTGCAGTTCTTGCTAATTAACACTGCAAGCCAGGAACAGACTGAATCCCATCATAGCCAAGAAGAATTACCATCAAGAAAACAGCTGTTCTCACAAGAGATGGAAGCACAGCCAGTTGGACTACATGCAAGCAAGGTAGATGAATTTGCTGAAAAAGGCAATTTGTCTACCACAGCCTCCACAGCCTCCATTGTTGACAGAGTGGAGATCCCACTGACAGACAAGGCTACCACATCAAGAGCTCAAAAGACTATCACAATGCCTTCAGTGGAGTTTTGGAACATCAATAGGCACACCAAGAGGTTGCAGCACTTCTTCAAGAGCAGTGCTCAAGAAAACACACTGGAATATTGCAAGTATTTATTGCAAAGACTGGCAGATGAGGTACTAGACCTTGCAGTGCTGGCTGAAAACTGGGATATGTGGGAACCAGTGAATGAACAGTGGCATAAAGCTGTAGGGTCCCCACCAAAGTTGTCAAACCAGAGTGTTACAGCAGAAATGCTTATTGAGTGGTGGATTTTGATGGAGTTACCTGTTGAGTGTGGGGTTGGGCTTAATGTTAGTGTAGGGTATAGAGACTTGTATAGGTCAATACAATTGGCAATTGAGGTACAACTGAAGTTTCAATGGAAATAAATCCATTTGTATGCATGAAAAGTAAGAGAAACAGTTGAGTCAGGAAGTAAGGAGTGTGAAAAAGAGGCAAAAGCCAATCAATTCACACAAATATAGGAGGTGATAGAGTGTCCAGGATCAGAAAGTGAGCAAATTGGCAGGGAACCAATCAATAGCCACTTATACATTGTTGTGATGAAAAATATTGACTAAGTTTTTTGTGAAATTTGTTTTTAGAGTTTTGACCAAGTTAAGGTTTGTCTCCATTAGGGTAGCTGCTGGTTTACTGTCTTCCACTTGGTACTGCTTTAGTGTATCTTAAATATACTTGGATTGGCTTAGGGTGATAGTCTGGGTACTTCTGTCTATGGAGAACTTAATCACTAAGTAGTAACTGAGTTCTCCTAGATCAGACATCTTGAACTCCTTAGATAGGCTGGATTTAGTCTCTTCCAATATTTCTAGGTTATTGGCAGCTATAATAAGATCATCCACATATAGAGCTAATAGAACTGGATTTGCTCTATCTGGCTTATAGTATATACTATAGTCAGCATTACTCCTTTTGAAACTCAAGGATTCCAAATAAGAATCTATCTGGCAATTCCAGGCTCTTGGTGATTGTTTGAGACCATATAGTGACTTTTTAAGCTTGCAGACCAAATGGGGGTTATCCTGGTCAACAAACCCATCAGGCTGGTCCATATACACATCATCATCAAATTCTCCATTCAAAAATGCAGTTTTTACATCCATTTAATGAATAAAAAACTTATATTTGGCTGCAATAGCCAATATTAATCTGATGGAATTAAACTTGGCTACCGGTGCAAAGGTCTCAGTATAGTCAAGTCCTTTTGTTTAAGAGTGCCCTTTGGCCACAAGTCTTGCTTTGTATCTTTCAATTTTACCATCAGCCTTTTATTTTGTCTTGAAGACCCATCTGCATCCAATTGATTTTTGGTTGATTGGTAATTTGACTTAGTCCCAAGTTTGATTTTCCATCAGGGCCTGATATTCCTCAGTCATTGCAGATCTCCAAAACTTTGTCTGAGGGCTATTTAGGGCCTCTTTTACAGTCTGGGGCTCATCAATATGGACTGCATAGGCATAGGCTAAGTTTTTACCCTCATTGATATAGTAATTTGGGCTATTTCTTGTCCAATTGGATCTCTGGGCATTTGATACTGGAATGATCACTTCTGGGATATTCCTGGGCACTGATTCTGGCTGAACCATGGTTGTAGAGTCCTCTGGAGTGAAAAGATTTTTATTATTTTGCCCTGATTCAATCCTGACAATTGGTTGATTTGAGATCAGATTTTTGTCATCATCTGATGTGATTTTTAGTGAAAATTCTGAATCTTCATCAAACAACACATCCCTAGACTTGATTAGTTTCTTTGCTTTGGTATTGTAGAGTCTGTATGCTTTACTCTCATTGCAGTAGCCCAAAAATATGCATTTCACACTTTTTGGCCAATTTTTGACTGATTTCTGGGCAGTTTCTTGGCATATGCTGTACACCCAAATATTCTTGGATGTTCTGCATTTGGTCTGTATCCATACCATACTTCAAATGGAGTAGAATCACTAAGTATTTTGTTATAACTCCTATTTTTAAGATATGCAACAGTGGCACCTGATTCTGCCCAAAAATCATAGGATAATTCTTGAACATGGATCATAGATCTTGCCATATCAATTATTGGTCTGTTAGCATGTTCTGCTACTCCATTTTGCTGTGGGGAGTAAGGTACAGTAGTCTCTTGCTTTATCCCATGAATTTTGCAGAAGTGGATGAAGAGTTTTGAGGTATATTCTCCACCATTGTCAGAGCGTATTTTCTTGATTTTTTCACCAGTTTCTCTCTCCACCATGGGTTTAAACTCCCTGAACTTAGACAGAGCTTCTTCCTTTCTCTCCATGAAGCAGACCTATGTGTATCTTGTATAATTATCAATAAAAGTGATTAAATACTTCATCCCACCTAAGGATAAATTTTGCATAGGTTCACACAGATTTGAGTGAATTAGATCTAATTTTTTCTTAGTTTTGATTAACCCAGAGCTCTTGAACGGTTGTCTGGCTTGTTTCCCATATATACAGGCTTCACAGTGCTCCAAATTAGCTGGGGGATCCATTTTTACTCCAGAAATTAGCTGATCTTTGATCATTTTGCGCAAATAATCAAAATTGATGTGCCCAAATCTCCTGTGCCAAAGCATTGGTGTTTCTTCATTTAAGTTACTTAAAATGGCTTCAAAATAGGATGGAATATAAGTTGACTTGTATAGGTTCTGATCTCTGATACCCAAAGCAATATGGGCACCATTTTGATCAGTGATCTTGCATCCAGAATTGTCAAAGCTGAAACTGAGTCCTTCTGCTGTGGCCTAGCTTACAGATAGTAGGTTCTTGGCTATTTCTGGTACATAGAGTACTTCTTTAAAGGTCAGTGTATGGCTTCCTTCACTGCTTCTTAGGTTAACTTGGATAGTTCCTTCTCCCACTGCATCAAGTGTTCTATTGTCACCCATGAAAACCTTCTTAATTAGAATTTCTTGATATTAGACTTGTTCCATCATTCCAGCTGATCATAGTGCCCAATGGTGCCATAGCATGCCAGATGGTGCCTGATCATGCCACAGAGTGCCAGATGGTGCCATATAGTGCCAATTTTGGATCAAAATTGACATGCATATGACCCTAAAATAGCAAATCAATAACAAAATATACAGCACTTTCTGGCACTATGATCAATGGCACCATGGTACAAGTCTATTGGGTAAAAAGTTCTTTTTGGTGTGTAAAGTGTTGAGATGCTCCAGAGTCAATACATCATGTCTGAGAATCCTTGTTTGTGGTCATATTTAGTGCAGATATGAATAGTCTATCTTTAGTTGCTGTAGCATTTCCATATTCAGGCTTCTTTTGCTGATTATCTTTCCTTTTGAGACACTGGTCTGATGTGTGTCCTTTCCTTTTGCAGTAGTTACAAAACAGGTTGCTGTTGCCTTTGTAGGGTTTTGGGTACCTCCTTTGTTGGTTATCATTGCTTATTAAAGCATTTTCTTCTTCCTTCTTATTGGCGCTTGATTTTCTTAATTCTTCATCCAGGAGCCTTCCATATACATAATTTAAGGTCAAATCTTCAGTTCTGGACTCTGGGGCTGATACAAGGCCCTGAAGCTTGTCTGTCAGGCTATTCAGGATGGTAACTATCACATCCTCATCAGTAGTTGGTACACCCACAGATTCCATCTCATCTACCAGCAGGGTAGTTCTGTTAATTAGATTTTTCATTTCTTCTCCTGGCACATCTTTGTAGTAAAGAATTTTTGACTCAGATACATTTTCTTAGCAGCTGAACATGACTGGTAGGTGTCTTATAATGACTTCCAGGCATTCTTTGCTGTTTTTGCTCTTGATCATTGAATTAGCAATTTGTCTTTAACATTAAGGCAAATGCAGTTAAAGGCACTTTGTTCTTTCTTCTGGTACTTTAAGGCTTCCTCTCCCATGTTTTTAGGAGGGCATTCTTCTGCCATGACAATATCCCAAAGGCCCCTTTCTTGTAGCAGCATCTTCATCTTCACCTTCCACACTTGGTACTTAGATCCATCCAACTTTTCAGCAGAGGGAAAAGTTCCAGTAATAGCAGTAGTAGACATTGCAGAGAGTGACAGCTTGGGGCTCATAGCCTGCTGTAAGAGTCTTGGAGATATTGGAAGTGATTGGGAGGACAAATAGATTCTGCAGTTTTCACTTAAGGATTTAATAAATGTAAAAGTAGTATTGATACTTTTACCTGGTCTTGGCATTAAAAACATGTAGAATAGGTTAAGGAAGGCTCCAAGAACATGTGTGCAAAGTGTGGGGCTGTTTGGACAACTTTGAGAATTTTCATGTTCTGGGTACCTGGTATTTTGGTGAAAATATTCTAAGTAAATCCCAACAAGGAATTTGGTCAGTATTCTGTAGGATTTGAGGGTAACAATCTAAGCAACTAAGTTGGGTGGATATTTAGGTGGAATTACAAATTTTTTACAACACTAAAGAGGTACAAAATGGAAGATTGTAAACCAGGAGCTACCCCAATGGAGACAAACCTTAACTTGGTCAAAACTCAACCAAATCAAGAGAGCTTGGTGCCATCTGAAAGTCCTGACTTTCCCTATCAATCTATGGTTGGCTGTCTGATTTATATCATGCTTGGAACATGTTCAGATATCTCATATTCAGTGGGAGCTGTCAGCCAACATAATCAGAACCATGGGTCTGATCATATTGCAGCAGTTAAGCGGATTTTTAGATACCTAAAAGGAACTGCTGATATCTGATTAAGATACTCTTATAAGGATTCAGAACAGGATCTTGTGGGATACTCTGATGCTGATTGAGGACCAAATTTAAAAGACAGATGATCCATCACAGGATATACCTTTCATTACTGTAAAGGAGCAATTTTATGGAATTCAACAAAGCAACCAACTGTAGCACTTTCTACCACAGAGGCAGAGTATACAACAGCCTGTGAAGCTACAAAAGAAGCAATGTGGTTAAGAAAACTTCTTACAGATTTAGGCCTATGTCAAAAAATGCCTACTACTTTATTTCAAGATAATCAAGGATGTATACAATTAGGTAGAAATCCAACTTTTCATGCTAGAACCAAGCACATAGATATTAGACATCATTTCATACATGAAGCTACAGACAATAACTTAGTTAGCTTAGTTTACTGTCCTACAGATGAAATGATTGCAGACATATTTACCAAACCATTAGCTAGAGACAAGTTTGAATATCTTAGGCCAAAATTAGGACTAGTCAGTATGAACATTTAGCTGAGTGGGAGTGTTGTAAAAATTTGTATTTCCACCTAAATATTCACCTAACTTAGTCACTTGGATCATTACCTTCAGATCCTAGAGGATACTGACCAAATTCCTTGTTGGGATTTACTTAGAATATTTTCATTAAAATACCAGGTACCCAGAACATGAAAATTCTCAAAGTTGTCCAAACAGCCCCAAACTTTGCACACATGCTCTTGGGACCTTTCTTAACCTATTCTACATGTTTGTAATGCCAAGACCAGGTAAAAGTATAAATACTACTTTTACATTCAATAAATCATTAAGTGAAAACCACATAATCTACTTGTTCTCCCAATCACTTCCAATATCTCCAAGACTCTTACAACAAAAAGCACATAATCTACATGTTCTCTCAATCACTTCCAATATCTCCAAGACTCTTGCAATATAAGGTACACCTATAAGGAGTCAGAACAGGATCTTGTGGGATACTCTGATGCTGATTGGGGACCAAATTTAAAAGACAGATGATCCACCACAGGATGTACCTTTCTTTACTGCAAAGGAGCAATTTCATGGAACTCATGAAAGCAGTCAACACTAGCACTTTCCACCACAGAGGCAGAGTAAGTGACAGCCTGTAAGCCTACAAAGAATGCAATGTGGTTAAGAAAGCTTTTTAAAGACTTTGGCTTATGTCAAATCACACCTGTTACTTGATTTCAAGATGATCAATGATGAGAATAATTAGGTAAAAATCCAACTTTTCATGTTAGAACTGAGTATATAGATAGTAGACATCATCTCACACATGAAAGTATAGAGAATAGCCTGGCTAACTTAGCTGACTGTCTTACATATGAAACAATTGCAGACATATTTACCAAACCATTAGCTAGAGAAAAATTTGAATATCATAGGTCAAAATTTGGACTAGTCAGTGCAAACATTTAGCTGAGTGGGAGTGTTGTAAGAAATTTGTAATTTCACCTAAATATTCACCAAACTTAGTCACTTAGATCATTACCTACAGATCTTAGTGGATACTGACCAAATTCCTTGTTGGGATTAACTCAGACAACTTTCACCTAAAACATCAGGTACTCCAAGCATGAAAATTAGATAAGTTGCCCAAACAGCCCCAAGCTTTGCCCACATGTTCTTGGGACCTTTCTAAACATATTCTACATGTTTATTATGCCAAGACCATGTAAAGGTACAAATACTACTTTGACATTCAATAAGTCATCAAGTGAAAACCACATAATCTACTTGTTCTCCCAATTACTTCCGGTATATCCAAGACTCTTACAACAGAAAATGTTGCAGAGTGTGGGGCTGTTTGGACAACTGATCAAAACCTTATGTGTGGGGTATCTGATGTTTTGGTGATATTATTCAAGTAAATCCCAACAGGGAATTTAGTCCGAATTCTCTAAGATTTGTGGGTAATGATCTAGGTAACCAAGTTAGGAGAATATTCAAGTGTAATTACGAATTTTTTTACAATAGGATTAACCAAGAGTTCTGCAAAATTTACCAGATTAGTAGGCAGAACACCAAGCTAGAACAATTTAATTGTTCATGTGGGTGGATTGAATTCAATAAACTTAAACTTAACAGCTGTCAACATTGAAGCATTTACTGTTAGGAGTCCCACATCTCTGTTCAAATGACGATAATCAGTTTTTGTCTTGGTATGCAAAAGTATACCAATAGAGCATAAAACCCAGGTGATGGAATCATGGTAAAGCAATCCACTTCTGATGGCGTATGTTCGTTCGATCATGAAACCATGAACGAAAATAAAAATTAGGAAATTTGAAGCCCCAACAGGGACAGTTGTATATTTGGAGCAACAACAGGGACAGTCATTGTATAAAGCTAAGGATCTGTACGACAGATCAATGAGCAGGTGTAAGACTTATGGCTGATTGTTTAAATGAATCTCCTTTTCATCATTTCAAACTAAATGAGATTTTCCGGGATATTTCCCCCCTTTTCCTACGACCTCGATTGCATGCTTACTGCCTCGCGTAGTAAGAATGGTCAGATAATGGCCTGGATGCACACATTGCTTCCATTGTGAACTTGCACCGATGGAAGGGAAAAAATCGGCCATCAGGAAGAATGTCCACAATGTCGGTTGTGGGGGAATCTGGCATCGAGCTTACGGAACTAAAACCCGTGGCATACGTTATCAGGGGAAGAATGCGTCTTAGGGGAATAGGAATCAGGAGACTAAGGGGGAAGCGAAAAGCACCGATTTACCCTCGGTCACTATAAAAGGGAGAGATTTTCGTTGGAGTGACCGCACCGACTTATTATCTGCATAATATTCTTTATCTAGATACCCGAACAATCTCTTCTCTTTACTTTAATTTACGCTACTTTAATCCACTATGAAATTCTCCGCACCAAAACTCCTCTGCATCCTGTCCGGCGTTGCTGCCATCAACTCCGCCACCATCGATCGTCGCTTTTGGGCACGAAGCAATGGCGCTTACGATGTGACCGATGTGTTCAACGGTGGTGACTCCGGTGGTGCAGGAAACGGTGGTGCGCCCGATTATGCAGGAAATGGAGCCGGTAATGGCGGTGGTGGAAACGGTGGAAACGGCGGCTATGGCCCAGGCAATGGCGGAGGTAATGGTGGTGACAACGGAGGGAGCGGTGGTAACGGAGGAGGCAATGGTGGTGCCGGAGGCTATGACACCGGAAATGGTGGCAATGGTGGCGACAATGGTGGAAACGGTGGAGGAAATGGAGGAAGCGGCGGCTATGGTCCTAGCAACGGAGGAGGTAACGGTGGTGACAACGGCGGCAATGGAGGAGGCAATGGTGGTGCTGGCGCTTACGACTCTGGCAACGGCGGTGGTAATGGTGGTGACAACGGTGGAAGCGGCAATGGAGGTAGCGGCGGTTATGGTCCTGGTAACGGCGGAGGAAATGGTGGCGGTAACGGAGGAGGTAATGGCGGTGACAACGGAGGAAACGGAGGTGGCAATGGCGGCGTTGGTGCCTACGACACCGGAAATGGCGGTGGCAACGGTGGAAATGGCGGTGGCAGCGGTGGAAATGGCGGTGCTGGTGGTTACGGTCCTGGTAATGGTGGTGGAAACGGTGGTGACAACGGTGGAAACGGAGGCGGCAATGGTGGCGCTGGATCTTACGACACTGGAAACGGCGGTGGCAACGGCGGTAATGGTGGCGACAACGGTGGTAACGGTGGAGGAAATGGCGGCAATAACGGAGGAAATGGTGGTGCTGGAGCTTACGATACTGGAAACGGTGGTGGAAATGGCGGTAACGGTGGTGACAACGGAGGAAATGGTGGTGGTAATGGCGGTGCTGGTGGTTACGGCCCTGGTAATGGCGGTGCAAACGGTGGTGATAACGGAGGTAACGGCGGCAATGGAGGTGGTAATGGCGGTGCTGGTGGTTACGACACTGGAAACGGCGGTGGCAACGGTGGTGACAATGGTGGAAATGGCGGTGGCAATGGTGGTGCCGGCGGCTATGGCCCTGGCAACGGTGGAGGAAATGGAGGAGACAACGGTGGTAACGGCGGCAATGGTGGTGGTAACGGCGGTGCCGGAGCATACGACACTGGAAACGGCGGAGGTAACGGCGGCAATGGCGGTGACAACGGTGGAAATGGTGGTAGCAACGGCGGCGCTGGCGGCTATGGTCCTGGTAATGGTGGAGGAAATGGCGGCGATAACAGCGGCAACGGCGGAGGTAATGGTGGTGCTGGAGCTTACGACACTGGAAACGGTGGTAACGGAGGCGGTAATGGTGGAGACAATGGTGGAGCTGGCGGCTATGGTCCTGGTAATGGTGGAGGAAACGGTGGTGATAACGGAGGCAACGGCGGCAATGGAGGTGGTAATGGCGGAGCCGGCGCTTACGACACTGGAAACGGCGGCGGTAACGGTGGTGACAATGGTGGAAATGGCGGTGGCAACGGCGGTGCAGGCGGCTACGGCCCTGGTAACGGTGGAGGAAATGGCGGCGACAACGGCGGTAATGGAGGTGGCAATGGTGGCGCTGGAGCTTATGACACCGGAAACGGCGGCGGCAATGGCGGTAACGGTGGTGACAATGGTGGAAATGGCGGTGGCAACGGCGGTGCAGGCGGCTATGGCCCTGGTAACGGTGGAGGAAATGGTGGCGATAATGGTGGCAACGGCGGAGGTAACGGCGGGGCTGGCAATGGTGGTGCTGGAGCTTACGACACTGGAAACGGCGGTGGCAATGGCGGCAACGGTGGTGACAATGGAGGAAATGGTGGTGGTAACGGTGGCGCAGGCGGCTATGGCCCTGGTAACGGTGGAGGAAATGGTGGCGATAATGGTGGTAACGGCGGTGCCGGCAATGGTGGAGCTGGAGCCTACGACACTGGAAACGGCGGTGGTAACGGTGGCAATGGCGGAGACAACGGTGGTAATGGAGGAGGCAGCGGTGGTAATGGAGGAGGCAGCGGTGGTGCTGGTGGCTATGGTCCTGGTAATGGTGGAGGAAACGGTGGTGATAACGGAGGCAACGGCGGCAATGGAGGTGGTAATGGCGGAGCCGGCGCTTACGACACTGGAAACGGCGGCGGTAACGGTGGTGACAATGGTGGAAATGGCGGTGGCAACGGCGGTGCAGGTGGCTACGGCCCTGGTAACGGTGGAGGAAATGGCGGCGACAACGGCGGTAATGGAGGTGGCAATGGCGGTAACGGTGGTGACAATGGCGGTGGTAACGGCAGTGCAGGCGGCTATGGCCCTGGTAACGGTGGAGGAAATGGCGGCGACAACGGCGGTAATGGAGGTGGCAATGGTGGCGCTGGAGCTTACGACACCGGAAACGGCGG
>MCFE01001178.1:0-14391 GCA_002104905.1 Basidiobolus meristosporus CBS 931.73 | reverse complement strand
AGGAGGTCCCGGGTTCAATTCCCGGTTGAGCCCTTACTTTTACCTATCCATACACACTTCAATATCGTTATTCACACCATATAGTAGCCAGTATACTATTGGGACAACACATAGTATATCACTAGCACAATATATTACCTGCTTGACGGTTGGGTCAGTAAAATTTCAAATGCCAGTTTAGCTCATAGAAGCCATGTAGCATAGTTGAATATTAAAAATAAAAGGCTAATATGATTTCCAGGTAAGATAAACGACTTCGACCACATGCAGACTAATATCAGGTCAAACTTCTGTTTGATGATGAATTAGCACATACTGAAGTCGGATTCATGTACGGATCAAGACCGAAAATGCAGGTGTGCACATTATATCGTATTTAAAAAACGATATTTTTATTTTAATGGTGCCTTTATAAGGTGGGGTTTGAAAGAAGCAGGGATGGATGGCTATGGGATGTAAGGATATGAGCATACTAATGGGCAGTAGTGAGATAAAGCGATCTCAGACAGGATGAGTGCAGGATTGCTACTGCCAACTATAAGTAGACTGACGCTTGCTACCAGATCTTCACTACTATCATTTCAAGCTATTTCACTACTCATCATGAAGTTCATTCTTTCCTTGTTGGCTGTGTTCTGTGCAATCCTATCCACCATGGGTGCCCCATTGCCACTCGATGCTATGGTAGATGTCCATACCGGACCCGCAAGCCCTTCTTTAGCCAGTCCACCATCAGGCACAGGTACTGGAGGATGCGATGATATCCAAGCAAAGGTCAACGCACTTGGCCTTAACATCAAAGCAGTGGTGTGTCTGGGTGCCAAAGACTCATTGCCTGCTGAGGCGACTGCCCCACCAGCCAACCCACCCGCAGGTTGCCCAGATGTGGATGCCAAGATCAGGGCGCTAGGACTCAACATCCGAGCAGTTGTCTGCCTTCGAGATGGGATTCAGGTGTTTGCCGATGTAACGAACTAATACTTGGACCATTGATCATTCATACTCATCATTGCTCGATAATTTGGAATACCGTGACTAGAGGCAATACAACACCAGAATAAACATTGACATATCATCCAATAACAGCATAGTATAAATATAATAGATTATATTAGAATACTACAGTAGCAAGTAGCGGTTTGATAGATAAGGATTTAGCGAATACTCAAGTACATACATTCGGCTCCTTCGCCGTGAATTGCCACGAAATATAAGCTATAATGGTCGCTTCTTTGCTCAATATAACGCAAGTCATATTTAAGCCTTCTTCCCCAAGATTCGTAGCTGAAATATAGTACAAGAAATCTTTTGTATGTATCGTACTACTGTGAACAAATTTCTAATAGACGGGCTTTAGCTAGAGTAAACCGATTCTTAGTGGGCTGCTTTATTATGGTAAATGATACTTTGTTAATGGCTCCTCATCCTGGTCCTAAATCCAATTCTCGGTTATTTTAGTTGGACTATGAAGAAAAAGATCAAAATCCCTGCATTCAATACATGAAAATTTAGGAGGAAGAGAATAGAAGGTAAGATTACTATACTATTATCGGTATAAATCGAGGGTAAAAGGTATTTTATATATATAAGGAGCCTGAATTCACCATCATACATAGCACATTTACTGAAAATGATACATAGGTATATCAAAGCTGGAAATATGCAGATAGCCAGTAGGATCATCAAGACGATTTGATCGCAATAATACCCATAACCTTAAACAGTGAAAAGAGGCAGGAGTGAATACCTAAGAGATGTAAGGATCCGAATATATTGCTGGGTACTATAGAGAGGCTAAAATATTTCAAGCAGGATGCGTGCTGGGTAGGAAAACCGACTATAAGTAGTCTGCTAGTTTTCACAATGTGCCTAACGATCATCCTCTCATACAGCTACTCCATTCATCATGCAGTTTATTCTATCTTTGTTGGTCGTGTCTTGTGCTATCTTGACCACTATGGGCGCCCCATTACCACTTAATGCTGTGGTAGATATCCACACCGGAACGGCTGTACCCTCAGCTCCCACCGGTGCCCAAGGATGTAGTGATATCCAAGCAAAGGTCAACGCACTTGGTCTTAACATCAAAGCAGTGGTGTGTCTGGGTGCCAAAGACCCATTACCTGCTGAGGTAACTGCCCCACCAGCCAACCCACCTCCAGGTTGCCCAGATGTGGATGCCGAGGTCAGGGCACTAGGACTCAACATCCGAGCAGTCGCTTGCCTTCGAGATGGGATTCATGTGTTTGCCGATATAACGAACTAATATCTAGGTCATTAATTATTTTTATGGGATTATATACATGCGTCTAATACCCTAATACCAATAAATACGTATGGCACGCCGATTATCTTTAGTCACAATTTCCAGAATATGGTAGCAATGTAAGTAAGATGGCAAGGGATTAATACTGTATTGTGATTTTGGAATATAATTTTTACCACACTTTTTGAAAAGTTGGCCCATAAATAATGAATTTGTACACGTTACAATGATGATACTACTCCCGGTAGTTGGAAATTAACTCTCTTTAATCTCACTGTTCGAGAATTTCGGTTGGGACTGCAGCAGAGGAAGTAGGTGTATACATATAGATGTACAATATTCTGATCAGCATCAAGCAGCCTAGAATGCTGTGAATTTTCAAACTAATTCATTAATCATCATGAAGCTCATTTTATCCTTGTTGACTGTATCTTGTGCTATATTGACCACCATGGATGCTCCATTGCTACTCAATGACATGATGGATATTACACGAGGCCCATAAGTCCCTCTTCTCTAGCCAACCTACCATCAAGCATAGATACTGTAAGATGCGATGATATCTAAACACAGGCCAACAAACTTAGTCTAGGTATCAAAGCAGATGTGTATTTGAATGCCAAAAGACCCAATACCAGCTGAGGCGACTACCCCACCAGCTAACTTACCACCAGGTTGCCCAGATGTGAATGCCAAGGCCAGGGCATTATGACACAACATCCGAGCAGTTGCCTGCCTTCGAGATGGGATTCAAGTGTTTACTGAAGTAACGAACTAATACTTAGACCACGGATCATTTATACCTATCATTGCTCAATGATATGGAATACCGTGCTTAGAGAAAGCTATTGCCATAATAAATGATCCATTGTCATATCGTCTAAATACAATCTCGCTTGGTTATGCTGTAAAGGTACCTCTCAAATGTAAAGCAGGGTAGTTCAGCACTTACAAATTGATATCCAGACAATCAAGCATGAATGAGTTGCTCATCATGTCAATAATATATTCTGTGTTGATGTTGTGGTGGCACAAAACTATTTCTTGTGCAGCATGAAGCAACATGATCAGCCAGTTTGAAGAAAGTGCTTCAGTGACCACTGTATTGTATTGCATCTTGATATATGTATCAATTCCATCACAGTATTAGTGCGCCTGAGGTAACAGTCTGGCAGCGCAAGAGTTGGAATTATGGATGTTGCTGGAGCTATTTGGAACCTTGAAGTGCGTCAGGGCCACAGAATAGTATATGGCTTTATTCTTAGTAATGCTGCTAGGAATTGTACCTATAATGATATGATAAAGATCAGCTTAAAGTCTGAAGCTTGGCATCTGAATAACTCGTATTGCTGATGCACAAGTACAAATTCATAGCTAAGTAGGTAACTGTAGCACCAAGGTGTACAGAAAGCAAGCAAACATATAGCTCATGTATAGCGGAGATGAGAAATGGGAGGCCATATAAAGTAGATTCTAAATCAATAATCTCTGGCGCAGCCTTTGAATTGATCTGTCCTCCAAACAGGTCTCCTACAATGGGCATATACCTTAGAGTAATAGATCCTTGGCTAGAACTATAGTTAGTGGTCAAAGCCTGCAGCAAGCTCAATTCTAGTGAGCAAGCTTCTTTGATGAGTCTCATGAATCATTAGTCAATAGATATCAAAAGTTAAATATGATCAACCTGAGCCTGTCATATGGTATAGGTAGGTTCGCTAAAGTTTTTGCCAAATGGAAATACGTGCTTTTACCAAGTAATAGACAGTAGATGTATTTGAGGAAGGATTTAATCTACATGCTCAACATTGACTAAATGAACCAGAATAGCTTCGCAATATTACCAAATACCAACCAAAAATCAGGTAGGTGGTCTGTAAAACAGTTACCAAGCAAGGCAACCAATAGGGAGTGCTTTTAGGAAGAAAAGCCATGGGATTTAGGCGGTGGTTACTCTGGAGCGGAGTTCTATTCCACTCACCAAGTTGGATAAACATTTGGATCTCTCGGGTAGCAGAGATGTATCTGGTTCACTAGTGCAGGAAAAATGATCTTTGAAAGGCTTTTCAGATGGACTCATTTCCTAACTGGATAACCAATCTCATAGCCTGATCTATATCTCCGATCACTATTTTGTTTGTGGCTCACCAATCCTGACCAGGCTGCCCAATTAAGCTATTAAGGCTTCGCCCAAAATAGCATATTTTCTCAGCGTAGATTGCAGCTAGCTGGTTCAAAGTCTCTTCCACTGATGGCAACTCCACTAGTCTATATTTTAAGCCCCATAACAACGCAGATAGTACTATTATGTAATCCACCAAAAATGACAAATCACAACATACTATTCAAGGGAGCATCAGTTTATCCATATGTTATACTTTAACATCATCGAAGTCATGTTTCAATTTGTCGCTCCTTATGGCACTGCTTAATCCATTATCCGACACATATGCGGCAAATAGTCTTTGAATGGATTGGTACTAGAGCCATAGAATGTCGGTATTGTTCAACCTTATGGGAAAAGTAAGCCTGGTTTCAACCTTCTTAAAGCCACCTTTCTATTATCTTAGTCCAGCAGGATTTACATTTCGGAGGATATTCGGAGATTTCAGGTAAGTAATGTCCGCCAAGGTATGGGTACTTTTTGTTTATATTCAAGAGTCATGAGCATTAATTTCCTGTTCTGCAACACACTCGACTCTCAATTTTTATCATATGAACAAACCCTAGTAAACAAATAGGTTTATCCGAATCCAATATTTTAAGCCACTGAACTCCTTCCAAGCCTAATTCTATTAGGAGGCCATTTACCGGGATGGTTTCTCCAAACTAAAAGCTAAGCCAAATTAGGCAATCATCATCGGAAATATACCAAGGTAATCGGCATCACAACTATACTCCACAATCGGTGGACAAGATCCGTCCAGAAGAACATCATCAACATATTCCAGAATCAAGTAAACATTAGATTTATTGACAAACGCATTCTACAAATGTAATGAGCAATCACTCTTATATGCAAGGTGGGCTTCTATGCCTGTGCAATGGATTCGGGTTTGACCTTAGGATCCTCCTCATCTTCGTTACAGGTCTCCTTGACATTTCTAGCAAGAATCAACGTGAATGGGAAACTGATCACCAAGAGACTCCAAGCAACAATGAATTCAGCAATGTAAGGGGCTTTCACTGCGTCGATTCTCCAAGCAATAGCAGCACCAGCAGACTGGATACCCTTGTAGTAGCCGCTGTAACGACCCAGCTGACTGGAATCATTGGTCATAGTACCCATAATCCAATAGGCATAAGATTGAGTAGCTGCATCAAGTAACCCGTAGCAACAGTAAAGGAACCACCGGGGCCAGAAAAATGAACGGTCACGAATGAAGTCGTATTTTTGGTACATGCCATCATGGTGTAAAGAGTAGCGGCTGTATTGGGCTTGCATACCCAAACCGCCACCCCAAATAATCATGATACAGGCCCAAACACCACATAAGCCATAGATGGCTCTAGTACGACGGCTAAGGCCCTTGTAATCAAGGAAGGAACCAATGATCATGGCACCAATCATCTGGAAGAACCAATAAAAGGCATTATTGAATGAGTTGGAACGATTGTCAAACAATGCAGAATTGACATCGTTAAACTGATAAGTGTAAAACCAATTGGAGGCGATGGAAACTGGAGTCAAGAGAAGCATGTTCTTATCCATGAAGAGGAGCAAGATTGCCTTGGCCTCTGTGAAGGCATTCTGAAACTTTTCCACTTGCACACGAGAGCCATCATTACGAACGATTTTTTCAGGCGGCAGGAGTAATATGCCCATAGCAGCACCGCAGCACATAATGCACAGGAAGGCAACATATGTAGAGTAACTAGCACCACCTCCAGTGTTATGGTAGTCAAGGCCAAAAGGAATCCAGGCGCCCATAACGCCTCCCATATTGAAGATGACCCAGAAGACAGCCACACATTTTCCTTTGTCTGCTTCATTGGGATAGGACATCATGATAACACCTTGCGCAGTCCAAAGAATACCTGCTCCAATGCCAAGAATAGCCGAGGTGGTGATGACGAATGCTTCAGCGTTTGGAGTATTGTAAATCACGCCGTCGATTTTATAAGCAGTTTTCCGAACATACAGCAGAGAGCCAGTATAAAGAGCATAGGTGACTCCACCACCCAATAGACAACTACGGATACCAAAATAATTGTAGAAAGCGCCACCAAAGACACCAAAGACGGCAAAGGTACAGTAAAGAGCCACGTTTCCATTGGTTGCGGTATTACCTGCTTGCTGACCACCGGCACCCATACCGTTGATACAGTTGAACATGCCAGGGCAACAGAAGCAGACAAAACCAATCAGAACCACTTGGGTCATAGGACTATTGTAGCGAAATTTGCCAATTCGGATCTTTGACAGATCGTAATTAAGCGCCATGGTAATTTGCGAGTTGGATGAAATGATAATGTGATGGGGCTATAACATACAAAATGCTCCTATTTATACTCATCTGTTGAGACTAGCTTCTGGCTTTTGTGGCGATGGCTGATGACTGATGGCTTTTTCCCACCAGAACTAGACGTACAGCTTTTCCAAAAAGGACTAGACGTACATATCCCCGCGCTCCATTCCCAAATCTATCTGAAATTCCCAGATCTGGGGTTGAATGTGTATTTTTGGCATTTCCCGTGTGAGATTATCTGGGAGTGCTGCTTCAAGAAATTTCTTCCCGTTTTGGCTTAAAGTAAGATTCTTCCTTTGATGCTGTTAAGTAAGCCACTTTGAGCCTGGCCATTTTAAGCTAATTTTCAAATCCCGCAATACAAAACTACCAGCAAACTAAAGTCGTTTCTATCATGATGTTGATTTCATTTGCATGAACCCTAAATATAAAGAAAGTGCAAATCATGATACTATACACTTACTAGCATGTGTTGAGATGATTATTAGCAGTCTGTATGATTGTTACAAATATACCTTTAGTAGTACAAAATATGCATGATTTAAATCATGGACTTGACGCAGATTTCTTGAAAAGCATGAAATAATGCATAGCAGTATTGGCGAGTTTATTGTTAGCTTGAAGCTCAGTATTTTATAAGAACCTAGTTATACTTAATTGCCAAAATGGACTTTTGCATGTTGGCACATTGAGTTGATATTAACATCACTCAGTGAACATTGTACAAGAAGTGGTATGAATGTCTTGAGAAAAGTTCGTACTATCATAAGTAGAAGCTGGCTCTTTTGGACATGCTTGAAGTATCAGATTAACATTGTATATTCCAATCTAATGTACAATAGAATACTTGTCATAAATATATGAATAATAAATTGTAGCCCAAAATATCCTCAAAGTTTTTCCGATTTGAAAAAAATAACATAGAGATTTGGGAGTATTCACTAGTACTTGCTTACCATCAGATGTTGCAATGGCCATATTGCAGATACCCAGCAGAAATGCTGTAAGAGTTTTGGTGGTGTTAGAGGTGACTGGGAGAACAAGTAGATTTTGTGGTTTTTGCTTAATGATTTCATAAATGTCAAAGTGGTATTTATACTCTTATATGGTCTTGGCAAAAAAACACAGTATAAGCTTAGATAGGTCCCAAGAACATGTGTGCAAGGTTTGGGACTGCTTGGACAACTCTGAGAAATATCATGCTCTGGGTACCTGATGTTTTGGTGAAAATGTTCTAGGTAAGTCCCAACAAGGAATTTTGCTAGATTTCTCTAAGATCTGTAGACTATTATCTAACTGACTAAGTTAGGTGAGCATTAAGGTGCAATCATGAAATTTACAACAATAAGAAGTTGCTAACTGTTACATTAGCCAACCATTGCAACCTGTAGCAAGTAAGCTCCTAATAAGAATGGATACTCTTTGAAAGATACTCAGGCATTCAGAGTTTAAGTTAAATACTAGAAGTAACCAGAATATTACAAGGCTTCATTCCTGGGTAGAAATTAATAACTAAGAGTGTTGCAATATTCTGAGGAGTATTGGAAGTGATGTGGAGAACTAGAGGATTTACATGTTATTCACTTGTAGATTTATTGATCAAGAGTATGGTATTTATACTTTTAATAGAGTAGAGTACACAAATGTGAAGAGTTTGTTAAGGAAGGTCCCAAGAATATGTGTGCAAAGTTTGGGGGCCTTTGGACAACTTTGAGAAAGATCATAATCTGGGTACCTGATAATTTGGTGAAAATATTCTAAGTAAATCCCGACAAGATATTTGGTCAGAACAGAATGCTAATCAAAGAATAAGAGCTATGTGACAAAGTTAGCATGAATATTTTGGTGACAACTTAATAATTATAACAAAGAGTACCAATACCTCAGTATGGATAAAATAGCAGCTGCTAGGTGTTGTAAAGATTTGCAATTCCACCTAAATATTCACCTAGCTTAGTCACTTAGATCATTACCTCCAAATCCTAGAGAATACTGACCAAATTCCTTGTTGAGATTTACTTCAAATATTTTCACCAAAATATCAGGTACCCAGAACATGAAAATTAGATAAGTTATCCAAACAGCCCCAAACTCTGCACACATGTTCTTGGGACCTTCCTAAATCTATTCTACATGTTGACTATGTTGTAATTATTGAATTGTCACCTAAATATTCATGCTAACTTAGTCACATAGATCTTATTCTGTGATTAGCATTCTGTCCTGACTAGATTTCTTGTCGGGATTTACTTAGAATATTTTCACCAAATTGTCAGGTACCCAGATTATTATTTTTCTCAAAGTCGTCCAAAAGACCCCAAACTTTGCACACATATTCTTGGGACCTTCCTTAACAAACTCTACACGTTTGTTTTCCTCTACTTTATCAAAAGTATAAATACCATACTTTTGATCAATAAATCTACAAGTGAATAACATGTAAATCCTCTAGTTCTCCACATCACTTCCAATACTCCTCAGAATATTGCAACAGACTATGCCAAGACTGTGTAAAAGTATAAATACCATTTTTACATTCAATAAAACATTAAGTGAAAACCACATAATCTACTAGTTCTCCCAATCACTTCCAATATCTCAAAGACTTGAAAAACACTAGGATAGTTGCAATATTCACATGGTTGATATCAAATGTCACTTACCATGTCTGTATTTACATATTTTATTGCAATACGGTAGCTTTGATACTTTACATATAGTACTATGAAACAACTATGCTGTGTGTACTGCTCTAAAAGTCCAAGGATAAGCTATATATTGCACACTGTCAATACAAACAGAATCCAATCAGCACAAGATTGCAACTCATATCATCTGTGCAAATTTAAATGGATAGTGCAATAGTTGAAATAAGAAATCTCAAAGCTGGAACACATTGGATCTTTGGCTGGTATTCAATCAATATTCTAATGGTATTTTGCTGGTATTCTGCTAGTGCTTCTGCATCAAATTTTGAAATGCAATTTTAGGTGAAAGTAATGAGCAGCTGATTACCAAATTTTGTTGGAATGCTAATCAGTCTAGTCTCACTTGGAAAAGGATGTCTGCTTGTCTGCTGTAAAGCTAGTACCTGAGATGCTGAAAGCTGTCACCTTTGGATGATATGGAATTCAGCTGATATAATAATATTATTATGCTGGCTGTTTCTAACTTTTCACTTCAGAAGTGCTGGTGTGTTGGGCTTGAACTGCTCAACTATTCATATTACTGAAAGTAGAGTAATACAATCTGCTATATTTTCTGTACTACTGGAAGTAGGTGGTCTTGTAAGAGCCTTGGAGATATTGGAAGTGATTGAGTAAACAATTAGATTATGTGGTTTTGATCCAATGCTTTAATGAGTACAAGATAGTATCTTTGCTTGTATATGGTATTAGCCAGAAAAAGAAAACTTATTATACTTAGCAAGTTCCAAATTGCATACAACCAAAGATTGGGTTGTTTAGATCATTGATCAAAATTTCATGTTGTGGGTACATGCTGCTTGAGTGGAAATATTCAGAGCAAGTCTCAGCAAGGAATCAGGAACAAATTCTTAAAGATTTGTGGACTATGATCAAGGTGATTAAGTTGGATAAATGTTGAGTTGTAGTTACCAAATTTGCAACATATAGCACATTTGTTCTCATTAATAGTGCAGATTCCTTCTGGTAGTTTTGCCCTTGCTGACACACTTTAAAAATAGTGACACCTTCCTACAAATGCTACAGCACAATAGTGATATCACCAGAATACTGTAGTGCTTGCCACTAAGGATACTAGCAGAGATACAGGGCTCAGCTCTTGGGGGTAGAAGACACAAAGCACTGCTTTATTACTCTCATCCTCTATCAATTTATACTGCACACTATATTCTCAAGACATACAGGTGTTAATGCTACCTGACCTAATATGAGAATGATTAATGGTTAGTTCCGTGGTAGGTCTCAAATAATCATGGTTTACAAATGTTGATGACCTAACCATTACAAGTGTAATTGTTGGGGTCTGAGATCCAGTTAGCATTAACAACAAGTCTAGTACCCTGCATTGCACTACCTTGCTAAGCCTGGACCAATGGAAAAGAATACTTAAAAGGCCTGAGGTGGGAGAAGAAAGATAGAGTGAGTTATTGGTATTAATTTCCAGACATAGCTTGGACCCTATCTTCACCCAACCCCCCTAACTCCCTTTGAAAAAATCAGGCTTGATGTCCTTTCTCTATTTGGGCAAAAAGTTAAAACACAAGAGAGAGATAAGGACATTAGCCTAATGGATAAGGCATCAGACTCTGGATTGTGGGTTTGAGTCCCATCCGCCTCAATTGTGCATCTCGAGTATATTTTGGGCGAAAACATACCTAGTCTGACTATTGGGAAAATCTTCCGTGCCGACTTGCATCATGCCTGAAAAACAAACAATAGAGACATAACATAAGTATGAGCCAAGTTGTATTGATAAAGCTACCTTCTACTGCCATACTTGTCACATGTATGCTCACACTGATCTACCCGCCACGTGTTAGCAGACTGTGTAGATATTATTCTTGCTCCATAAATGAATGCTGTGCACTGGATCAATACCTTTAACAACAGTGTCTCATGGCGGATCCATCAGGTTGATCGATCTCACGATTGACAGTTTCGGGGACACATGATGGATATGAATTAAAATGGTCCGAAATTTGGTGTCATGGAATGGTCTAAACTGTGCCCGTATTTGTAGTACCAATATTGAGGCGCTACTGTGTACATTGATACACAGAAGGTATATTTGCCAGTATGGTTGAGCAAGGATGGAGGAAATTCCAATGTTTAGTAGAATCAACGAGATTATATTTACCGCAAAATACACTCTCTTATCACGATGCATGCAAGTTTGGTTGCACAGATTCCCCAGCTTTCTTTGCTTAGTTTGCATGGTGTGATGAATGGGAGTGGCAGATTGCCTTTGACTTGTAAGACCAGGGAAATAAATGATTACGCAACCAAATTTTAGCTAGAGCATCAATAAACCCTGACAACAAACCTGTATGCTCACTGTAAACCCTGACAACAAACCTGTATGCTCACTGTAACTGGCTGCCTTTTGTCCCACCTTACTGCATTCAGATTCTAACACGATCTAGATGAATCTATTTTGAATGCAACCGGTTTTTCCAGTGTAGCATTTGATTTGGTAATCCGTGCTCTTTACGGAGCTTAGAGCAGTATCTGGTATCAATCTAAGTAATAAAGCGGAATACAGAGAATATAATAGAGTTCTACTCCTTTGAACTTGCTTATGTGAGTGGAATTCTGAAGCGATTAATTCCATCCACTCTATTCTTCTTCGGGCAAGGCTTGTGCCACATGTTCATTGGCGACTCGCATCGGTGTTGACCTATGTAGTGCTATCGTTACGCTACCCAAATAAAATATCACCTCCCATAAACTTCCAATAGGCGCATTATGTTCACAGGCTGCTGTCAGGTACGATGAAGGACGAATTGTCATACTTTCCTCTTCGATCATCACCTAACGCCATCCGCTATATAACATCTGATATTTCCTTGATACTCTCTCAGGTTTCTTGGGTAACCGGCCTTCATCATGAAATCCTTGCTTTCTTTGTTTGTGATTGCACTGGCAGCAACATCCATCGAGGGGGCTCCGAAGTACAGCTATGACCAATGTGGCTCTCGATACGGCACCTGTGCACCAGGCTTGTGCTGCAGTAAATGGGGCTCCTGCGGTTCCACCTCGGAATACTGCTCTACTGGTTGCCAAACTAAATTCGGCAGCTGTAGTGGTAGTGCTTCAAAACCAACCACCACAGTCCCAACTCCGCTGAGACAGCTCAATGAACAATGCGGTTCCGGGTTCGGTTCATGCGCATCAGGATTATGCTGCAGTGAATGGGGCTGGTGCGGCTACTCCTCCGACCACTGCACTGGAGGCTGCCAAAAACAGTTTGGTACTTGCAGTGCCAGTAGCACAACGGCCGCTACTCTCCCCACCACTACGAAGTCCCCCACCCCAACACCATTGAAGCAACTTAATGAGCAATGTGGAGTCAATTTAGGTACTTGTGCACCAGGCTTGTGTTGTAGTGAATGGGGTTGGTGCGGCTACTCCTCCGACCACTGCACTGGAGGCTGCCAAAAGCAATTTGGCACTTGCAGTACTGGCAGCACAAAGACCATCACTTCCACTTTCATCACGAACTCCCTTTCTCCAACTCCATTGAGGCAGCTAAATGAACAGTGCGGCGCCAGTGATGGTACCTGCGCGCCAGGATTATGTTGCAGTGAATGGGGATGGTGTGGATACTCATCCGATCATTGTACTGGAGGCTGTCAGAAGCTTTTTGGTACTTGTAGTGAGGGAGCAACCACCATCATCTCCTCAACAACCTCTGATACAAGCTCTAGCACTATTCAACCCACTTCTACCGCCACCTCCACTACAGCCACCCCGACTCCGACTGGACTAAGATACCTCGATGAACAGTGTGGTTCCAAATACGGCTCCTGTGCACCTGGTTTGTGCTGTGGCCAAACTGGTTACTGCGGCTACACCTCAGGACACTGCTCTGCAGGCTGCCAAAATGATTTTGGAATTTGCGACAATAAAATAGAGGCAGAGGTGATTACCGGATGTAAAGCACCCGGAACTTTCGCAGTTACCTACGATGATGGACCAAGTGTTCTGACTTCAGGGCTGTTGGATTATCTGGACGAAGTGAAAGTGAAGGCCACCTTCTTTGTTAATGGGAACAACAGAAAGAATGGTGACACTGGAAACCCAATGTTAACCATCTACGAGCTCGCTGATGTTGTCCGACGCGCCTACAACTCCGGACATCAAATCTGTTCTCACACCTGGGCTCACACTGATATTATTACCGTGAACGAGGAAGAGGTCGTCTATGAAATGACCAGACTGAATCACGCCTTCAGTAAAATCCTCGGCAAGGTTCCCACTTGCATGAGACCCCCCTATGGCGATACCGATGGGCCATCACGCAAGATTCTTTACAAAATGGGCTACACTGTTGTCAGCTGGAATGTGGATCCAGTTGATTGGAATCCGGTGAATTCCATTGATGAGATGTACCAAGAGTATATTGATCAGACTGGATCTACCAGCACTAAAGTTGGCAAATTCATCTCCCTGAACCATGATGTGTGGAATACTACTGCTGACTTCAGGCCCGAGAGCTATCCCAAGACCATTCCACTTGCTAAGCGATCTATCGATTATTTGTTGGAAAGAGGTTGGAAGGTAGTTAACCTTGCCGAGTGCTTGCAAAGCCCGCCGCTATACCGTGATCCCAACCCTTCGGATAGTAAATGCGGCACAAAAGCCTGTGTTTGAACGATTGATTTAATGCCCTTCATAGCCGCATGACATATATGTCTAATAAAAAGTAAGTCGAGAAACGGTCAATCGAGTCGTACTGGATATGGATCAGTTCAAAGTTTGATGATTAACAATAGCTATCAGCAATCTTAAAGTCTCCGCTTGGGGACACCAATTTATCATTACGTACAAGTTCCTTATTCAGTATTGGCTTACTGTCCTGTGATCAATGCCTGCTGTATCACTTCGGGCTAACCCGATTGATCCGATCTGGATGTGCTGAGATCGATCAAGTCAATACCAACATACTGAATAT
>MCFE01001177.1:0-14420 GCA_002104905.1 Basidiobolus meristosporus CBS 931.73 | reverse complement strand
GGTCTTTCCAAGGACGATTTCAAATACAACTGATCGATTCCAGACCACCCTCCCCATAGATTAACGAATCTCTCTACATATCTAGCATTCTCACCTTCATACATCTCGATAAATAAACCCCAGGTTAATCAACACTGCTTAAACAAAGCCCAGGTTAATCAACCTTCCACCAGATATATTGGTTTGGGTGACGAATGAAAATGGAATGCCGAATGACATTGGGTTTTGCATCTGGGGAACCTCTCCCGTTTAAAGTGATGGTCGATTGAGTTTTTTTTAACCCATTACCCAAGTACTTCCCGAAACTCCGGGGAGGATTGGGCGATTTCATCGGCGAGGAAATATTATCCCACTGAACCGCTCCCTCTCCTCTGACCAAAACACCTTCAGAACCATGTCCGTCTTTGCTCGCGCCGCCATCCGCTCCCGCTCCCTTGTTCGCCCAACGTCACCAGAAGTGCCTACCACTTCGAAAACGAGAACGGCGCTGTAAGTGTTCCTTTTACGTGAACCCCGTTACCCGACACACCACTAAACACCCTCCACTTCCATCCGTAGCACTTGCCCTTCGACGTCAAGAAGAAGAAGGCCCTCGCCGTGAAGATGGTCTCTTTCTTCGGTCTCGGATACGCCCTTCCTTTCATCGCCTCCGCCTGGCAATTGTCCAAGTCCCAATAAACCCACCCCACCCGGCGTTTAGAGGGTCCACCGAGTCTCCTTTTTTTGGTTTCTTGTCCACCCCAACCAGTAGAGATTGTCGTTAGAAAGCGAATACGGTTCCATTCCATCGGTGTTATCCACCTTAACCGAAGAACGCGTAAATAAAATCCTCCCTTACCCAACTAGTAGCCACCAATCTACCACCTTTATTTTCTCTAGTGTGGAATCGGAAACGTGGAGGATGACCAGGTGTTATTGGAATACGGATTTTTTTTCATTTATATATAAGCGTGGTGGTCTTTTCGGGAGGAAGAAGGGGGAGTTAAGACGTACGTCCCGGTACATTGGTGTCTGGGGAGGTGTGGGTTCAATATTTACTATCGAGTGAGGTACACAGTGGATGCTTTTGGTGGGTTAGCGAAGGGGGATCTGAGATGCGTCAAGCCCCAACGAGTGAAGGAACAGATTCACGTTGGAGTATTTGTGCTGGGCAGCCTCGGGTGGCAATTGTCCCGAGGTGGCGGCCATGAGGCTCTCGTAGATCTTCTCCCTGACCTCGGTCACAAGCACATGCTGCTGTTGGGATGTGGCCTGTGATCCGAGGGCGGCCAAGAACTCCCACACGTAAAGGTCGTCGATCATCGAGGTGGTCGGTGGGAAGAGCATGCCGAAGTGGTACTGGAGCTGGGCGAAGAGCTCGGTGTACACCTCGTTCCATTGTGAAAGCTCCACCTCGTCCGGCACGAACCCTTGGTGGGTGCCCACCCCTTGTTTCAGCATCACCGCACGTGTGAGGAACATGGTGAGCATGCTGAGGCCAACCTTGCTGCGGGCCACCCAGGCGATGTTGTTCCTCTCGATGAAAACGGAGAGCAGACCGTTGATGGTTTTCATCGGCACCTCCATGATGAATCTCTCGAGGAGGGAGGCGATCACCGTGTTCACGAACAGGTCGATCTCCTCCAAGGTTTCCGGCAAGATGGTCGACTGCGGCCCGAAGACCCCGCCACGACACACATTCAGACTCTCGAAATTGGCCACGAGCGTGGTCACCATGCTAAGACCCTTCTCGGGAATCGCGTGTCGCAAGATACGCGGAATGAGCTTCTTTCCTTTGGGGATGTTGAGGAACCTGATGAAGGGGTGAGGATACTCCGTGGAGATGGGGTTGTTGGTGCCAAGCTCGGCCCAGATCTCCGCGATGATCTCTTCACACTCCTGGACCCACTTCTCCAAGCTCTCCTGGTCCTGGCGTGCGCGGGGGTCCTTCTGGTTCTGTCGCATCAGCTGCTCCAACTCGAGCGTTTTGTTGTAGACGTTTTCAATCACTCTCAACGTCCTCTTCCGATCGTCCTGGCTGTTGGCTACCGTCTTCGTCTCGATTACCGGGGACGAGCCTCCGGATTCCTCGCTCGCCTTCCCACTGACTTGCAGGATCTGCTTGGGGTTCTTGACGGACTTGAGGGCGATCTTACCGAGCGCACCTTCGAGGGAGAACTGGGTAGACCGGGGTCTACGCTTGGCCTCCTCGACCACTCGCTTGATCTGTTGCTGCATCCTGGTCAGCCCACGGCGTCCACCAGAGGGGAGCTTCTCGGCAGCGGGGGAGGAGAGCCCGGGGTCGACCTTCTTGTTGAACGCGTTGTACATCTGGTAGTAGAAGTCGTCGGCGTATGGGTCGTCGGTGACGAGCTGGGAGATCTGGATCCGGGAGATGTAGTCCTTGTCGCCCTGGGTCATCAGGTTGTTGTAACGTCCCTAAATACGAAACGGTGGTCAATATGGGGCATTCCGGAAGTGCGGGTGGGGATGGGAAGGTGGCCGACGCCGACTTACGATTCGCATCAGCTTCTCCCGAAGTCTTTGCTGTTTCATGGCGAAGATCGCCTCCCTCTCGTAGCTCTGGAGGTAGTTGGCGTTGGGGATAGGCCCGGTTCTTGGGGCCAAGGCGGGGTCCATCTCGATGCCTCGTCTGTCATAGCCTTGGAGGTTGTTTGGCATTCCAGATTGAGGTAGCGATCGGAGAAGTTGGTTTTCAATCTCCTCCAAGGAGTATCTACCTCCCATAGGCGACATCACGCCTGGTGGAGGGGCGGGTCGGTTGCGGGGAGACATGTAGGGAGGCTCGGTACGGGGACTTCCAAGCATCGCCGGACGATTTCTTGGCGACATGTAGCCAAGGTCGTTAGGTGCCTGGTTAAGTGCGACGGGCGATTTCTTGGAGAAGAAAAGCCGAATTCTCCTTGGCCGCCATCCCCGTACGAACTGGTTCTGCTCAAGCCGTAAGGGATTTCTGGAATGCGTTAGGTAAGCTGGGTTGAGCAAGTCGGGCGGGTCGGTGGGATTTACTTACCACGATTTCCATCCCCTTGATTCCAAATATCCTGGTGTTGCTTGGAAATACTGGGAGACACGGGAGAATGGACCATCTCTGCGTAGTCGTAGGTCTTGTCGTACCCTCTGTTTCCTTGCTGACCTGCCTCCTCACCCCACAGGGCGGCGAGCGAGTTACGAGTAGGCTTTTGGGCCCCTACAGACGCACGAAGCAGCACACAAGTTAATAAAAGCGTCGACTCCGGTCAGCAAAGACCAAACCAAGGGAAAGAAGGCGTCCCCTGAACTTACCGTATTGTTCATAACCAGGGTTTTGCGAGGCTCTTCTATCCCCGAACAACTGACGTTGCTCCTTTTCAAGGGCGGAGGCGATCTTGTCGGTGTTGGCGGCGAAGTCGAAATCCCGATCTAGACAGGGAAAATAACGCAACATTTAACGACGGTGCAACAAGTTCCGCAGATCGCCACTTCACAAGTAGCCATAGGCTTTGGGTGGAGGGGAAGGTGGGGTGGGAAGGTAGAGAAATGGAGCCTGGTGGCAATGTGGACCGACTCGAGACCAAACTTCGCCCTCGAAGTCGGATCGTAAAGGGGGGGACTGAGATTGTTCTTTGGAACCACAGATTGAAAAAAAAACTCACTCATATTAGCGGTGCCGACCGCGCCGAATGTTTCATCGTTCAAATTGTCGTTCTCCTCTTGCAACTGGTCACCCAGACGGTCGTACTTCTCCTCATCTAAAGAGGAAAGGCCCTCGTTGAGGTGGAGGGAGTGTAGCTGGTTGTTTAACTTGTCGAAACCGTTCTCGTTCGCCGAGTACGGGCCCCTCCGGAGGTTCTGTCGCTCCTGGGAGGACAGCGGGGGAAGGGCGGTGTTAAAACCGAAAAACGAGTCTGCCATCACGTTCGCAGCTTCGTTGTCAAGAAGGTTCTGGTATGGGTACCAGTGGAAGGGATTGGGCTGCGCTAGGTTTTGGTTGCTAGGTTAGAGAAAATACCAGCAATGGTTCAAAAAGCCCAGGTAATCGAGGTTCGATTCGTTTTACTTATCGCAAATGGCAAATCACCGACCACAAACCAGCCGTGGATTAGTATAGATCATTGGTATAGGGGATCCATTAAATTTGCATCATCAAATCCGGATCATCAACATAAAAAAAATCCAACAAATTACGCACAATGTTGGCGAGAAATCGCAGTTTATTATAGTTCCGATGAAAGCGTCAACATGTAGGGTTAGCTAGGGGGTGGGTGAGACCAGACGCCCTTCAATTACTTTTGGTAAGACCAGACGTTCTTCAAGAAACCGTCCTTGGTGGCAAGGCGGTTGAGGGAGTCGTCGGATTCACCGAGCTTGCGGACGAAGCCGGAGAAGGCATAGGTTTGGAAAGAACCGGTGTAACGGCCTTCGGCATCGACCTCACCAATGTTGATTTGGACGGAGGCGTGGTCCTTGGCGGGGATGAGACGGCCAGTGGCAGAGCTGTGGGAGAGAAAAGCAGCTTAGTAATGGTGGGATGGCGCAGGGGGTCGCGATGCCTTCGGTACATACCACTTTCTGGGGACGTACAAGTCGACGAGAACACCTTGATCGTTTTCCATGTTTGCAAACTTCGGTAAGGAAGAGAAAGAAAGAGCCACCCGACAAAATTGGTTTCATAAAATTGCCCAAACTCGGAAAAAAAATCCCTCTGCGATGCTGGGCGGTGTGATTGGCTGACTGGCTTTGATCTGGCAAGTTTTATTGAAAATGTTCTCTACTGCACATCGGGTGCTTCGATTAGTGGGTGTTGTGGGTGTTGGTCTACCATCGTCTGGCCAGGGGCATTCATCTATCTTTCCGTTCTTTCCAGAATCATGGACTGCGGGGCGAAGTGGGTTTCCTCCTGTTCCACCTTTGGCCAGAAGCTCTAACAACACAGCGTAAATCATTTTTTTCTTTTTTACAAATGCAGACGCTTCGCGTCACGTGATGGAGTTTATTGGTCACTGCTTTATTGTGGTTGGATTCCCTCCAAGATTGGGATGATCTCCTCCCAAATGGAAATCCCCTGCGGGTGGATATGGTTAGCGACGCGGTTAGCGACGGACATCGCTCGTAGGTACTTACCGATTTGTAGTAGTCCATCTGGCTGTTGCAGTAGTTGTGGAATGAATCTTTTAGATCGATTGTCTTGGAGGTCTGGAAGATCGCGAACTCCTTGAGCACTTCCTCCGAGAACCTTGAGGCCAGGTCGCCGCTGCTATCTACCTCCCTCTCGAGCTAAGAGCCGGTGGTCAGTGACTCTCGCAAAAAACCTGGTCCAGCCGAATCTGCGTTACCTCCTTAACCTTGGCCTCCACTTTCTCCAGTTTCTGCTGTCGAGACTTTTCTTGGTCCACCCCCTTGATCTCGTCATACTTCCCTTTGAGGAAGGACGAGATCCCGGAGGTCCTGCCATGGTTGACGAGCTTTTCACGTTCGCTCTTCTGTTGGTCAAGCAGCACGCTGAGTTCCTCGAAGTCTATCTGCTTCTGCTCGCGCAGCTTCATGACTCCCTAATAAATGTTCAGTACACGCGTCGACAGGTTGAGTGCAGTGTGGTGGAGGTACCTTGACGTTGGTGCAGTAACTAATGTATTCATGGATCTGACTGAGGAATCCTGCCTCCTCTGAACCGATCTTTAACGAGCAGGGTTAGGCCGGTGTAGGTTAGCAGGTGTGGGTTGGGCGACCCCGGTGCTGGCACATACCATCTCTTTCGTCACTTCGGCCTGTTTCTCGATGGCCGAGGCAAATTTCAACAACGGCTCGGCAATTCTGGTCTCCAGTTGACTCAACGCCTTGATCTCCGTCTCTAGCGCCGCGTAATCGGGCTCGAGTTCTAGATGGTGTAAGTCGATTAGCGGTCTGGCCATTCCCACCACTTCAGAGAGCCGTCTCTACCCATCTGCTTCTTGAAGATTTTCTGGTGGAGCCGCTCGATGGTATGGAGGTTCTCCGAGAACTTCTCCACGCTCTCCTTGATCTCCAAGAATCGTTCGTCGTGCTTCTGCACCTTGGTGAACGCGTTGATCAGCACTTCTCCGAGATTCTCCAGTGCTCCTTCCCCCTTGGGTGCCGTGGTCGACTACATAAGAGCAGACGGATTGGTCAGATAGGATGGTCTGTAGTGCAACCTAAGGGGCAACTACCAATTTCTCGGCCGTGAGGAAGTTTCTCAAGCAAACGCTCTTTTGGAGGGTAGGGTGTCTGGCCACCCTTTGCAAAAACCGTTCCAAACTAGTTGGCGGTGGAAGGAGTTGAGTGACTAACCGGGGAGGGTGCGGGTGTGAATACGGGACTTACCTATCTTTTCTCTTCTCCACGAATTCCTCTCCGAAACGGTCCCCCTTGAAGTATTCTAGCGTAAGGGTGGTGACAGGATGGTTAAGAGGCGGCTGTCAAGGTAAGAGTAGAGATAAGGGTGGCCTTACCCATTCGGTGCTTCCCTGGTAAAGGAGGAACCATGGAGGCAGGGTACTCGTCAACAAGGGTGTTATACAACCACACGAACTCCTGGAACCTCCTGCGCACTTGGCACTCAGACTTTGGGAAGGTTTTCAATTCAGTCTAGCAACGGTGGGTTTTCCTTAGTCCAACTGCTCAACGGGGAACTAAACTTCCGCGCGTGGGTGGTCAATGAGAGTTACCTGAGTGGTTATCAGGTAGGAGATGTGTTGCGCCGTGGTTCCCTCGTATTCTTTATGGGGTTGGGTGATGGAGATCTGCATCTTGGCTGGGGCGAGAGGATCCTGAGCGGCGTCCGTCGCGGATGCTGGGACAATTTCCGGTTGGGTCTAGCGAAACGAGTGGACATCAATATCGAGTAACACTAGCTCGAGGGAGGCAACGCAACCACCAACAAGCGCTTCTTACCAGGTCTGTGGTGCTCGGTTCATCACCGTGCTGGGAGAAGGGGGACGCGACCTCGGGCGGTTGGAAATCAGCGAACGAGCTGCCAACCTCGAGGCCACCTTCCTCAAACAACGGGTCGTTTACGTGATGGGTGGTGTCTCCGGTATCCCAAGATACCGCATTGTAGTCGAAATCGTCCATTGTATCGTATCAAGGTGTCACTGAAGTCTCGGTGGAAATTCACTTCACTTAGTTGTTCCCGGAATTCGAATCTTATTCATGGGCGGTTGATCGAGTTTCCAGGACGAATCGATATATACCAAACCGGTGATATGCACCAAACCTGGATTATCTCCTATTTCACGTATGTGCATTAATCATCTGACCAAGTGGTGTCCTTTGATAATGTCATAAAGCAAAACCAATCCCAGGATTAATCGAGTGTAAAATCGTCAGGATTCATTTAAGTCCTCTCCACTCTACATTCACATGGACTAATCCATTGGGTGTTAAGTAGTGAATGGGCTATGTATTGGTATGTTGAGCAAAAGTAAACAGTGGCAAGATTATGGCCATGTATGTTTGTATGATATACCCTTGTTGGATGGAGGATAGTGGATCAACTGTTTGTAATGTGGTAAATCTGGTATTTACTCCTAAACATGTCATTGAAATCCTAGCTTACAAACTTCACTATTCCTTGCCAAAATTCTTTGCTGAAATTGACTTGACAAGTTTCAGCAAAGTGTCAGGTACTCTGAGTATAAAGATCTGTTAGGCTGTCTAAAAGCCCCCAGATAGTGTGTATATGCTCTTAGGATCCTTTTTAAGTATATTTTTTATGACTGTCTTTGTTGTAAGACTTCTGGAGATACTGGAAGTGATTGGGAGAGCAAGTAGATTATGTGGATTTTCTTTAATAATCTATTGAAGTCTGATCATGTTGCATTCATGAAATGCATTAAACTGCTAACACTAAATTTGTTAGAAAAGTCTGGTCTTTTAGAGAGTAACAAGCTCTCTTGATTTGGTTGATTCTTGATGAAAGTTTGTCTTCATTAGGGTAGCTGCTTACAATCTTTCATCCAGTACTTTCTAAGTTTAACTTGAGTATACCTAGACTGACTTAAGGTGATGGTCTGGGTACTTCTTGTTGTAAGAGTTTTGGAGATACTGGAAGTGACTGGGAGAACAAGTAGATAATGTAAATCTACTCAGTGCCTTATTGAAAGTAAAATTAGTGTTTATTCTTGTACATGGACTTGACAGAAATACACCTAAAATATTTGCACCAAAACATCAGGTACTCAGAGCATGAAATATCTCAAAGTTGTCCAAATAGCTGCAAATCCTGCCCACATGTCCTTGGGACTTTCCTGGGCATATTCTAAGTAATTTCCAACAAGGAATCTGGTCAGAATTCTCCAAGATTTGTAGACAATGTTGTAAAAATTTTTAATTCCACCTAAATACTCACCTAACTTAGTCACTTAGATCATTACCTTCACATCCTAGAGGATACTGACCAAATTCCTTGTCAGGATTTACTTGGAATATTTTCACCAAAATGTTGTAAAAATTTGTATCTCCACCTAAATATTCACCTAACTTAGTCACTTGATCATTACCTTCATATCCTAGAGAATACTGACCAAATTCCTTGTTGGGATTTACTTGGAATATTTACCCAGAACATGAAAATTCTCAAAGTTGTCCAAACAGCCCCAAACTTTGCACACATGCTCTTGGGACCTTCTGTAATCTACTCTGCATGTTTGTTACGCTAAGACCATGTAAAAGTATAAATACTACTTTTACATTCAGTAAATCATTAGGTGAAAACCACATAATCTACTTGTTCTCCCAATCACTTCCAATATCTCCAAGACTCTTACAACAGGCTATGAGCCCTGAGCTGTCACTCTCTGCAATGTCTACTACTGCTATTACTGGAATTTTTCCCTCTGCTGAAAAGTTGGATGGATCTAACTACCAAGTGTGGAAGGTGAAAATGAAGATGCTGCTACAAGAAAGAGGCCTTTGGGATATTGTCATGGGAGAAGAATGCCCTCCTAAAAACGTGGGAGAGGATGCCTTGAAGTACCAGAAGAAAGAACAAAGTGCCTTTAACTGCATTTGCCTTAATGTTGAAGACAAATTGCTAATTCAATGCTCAAGAGCAAAAACAGCAAAGAATGCCTGGAATGCATTAGAAGACACCTACCAGTCATGTTCAGCTTCTAAGAAAATGTATCTGAGACAAAAATTCTTGACTACAAAGATGCTGCCAGGATAAGAAATGAAAAGTCTAATCAACAGAATTACCCTGCTGGTAGATGAGATGGAATCTGTGGGCATACCAACTACTGAAGAGGATGTGATAGTTACCATCCTGAAGAGCCTGACAGAGAGGTTTTGGCTTCACAGTGCTCCAAATTAGTGGGGGATTAATATTACTTTTTTACCAAATTAGCTGGGGAATCAATTTTCACTCCAGAAATTAGCTGGTCTTTGATCATTTTGCACAGATAATCAAAATTGATGTGTCAGAATCTCCTGTGCCAAAGCATTGGTGCTTCTTCATTTAAGTTACTTATATTAGCTCCCAGATATGTTAGAATATAAGTCAGCTTATACAGATTCTGATCTCTGATACCCAAAGCAATATGTGCACCATTTTGATCAATGATCCAGCATTGAAAATTGTCAATGCTGAAACTAAGTCCTCCTGCTGTGGCCTTGCTTACAGATAGTAGGTCCTTGGCTATTTCTGGTACATAGAGTACTCCTTTAAAGGTAGTGTGTGGCTTCCTTCACTGCTTCTAAGGTTTACATGGAGAGTACCTTCTCCCACTGTGTCAAGTGTTCTATTGTCACCCATCAAAACTTTCTCAGTTGGAATTTCTTGATATTGGGCAAGAAGTTCTTCTTGGTGTGTAAAGTGTTGATATGCTCCAGAGTCCCTCTATCATGTCTGAGAATCCTTGCTTGTGGTCATATTCAGTGCAGATAGGAATAGTCTATCTTTGGTTGTGGCAGCATTTCCCTATTCAGGCTTTTTCTGCTGACTATCTCTCTTTTTGAAGCACTGGTCTGATGTGTGTCCTTTCCTTTTGCAGTAGCTGTAAAACAGGTTGCTATTGCCTTTAAAAGGTCTTGGTTATCTGCTTTGCTGGTTATCATTGCTTATTAATGCATCTTATTCCTTATTGGAGCTTAATTTTCCTAATTCTTCATGCATGAGCCTTCCATATACATAATTTAATTTTGAATCTGCAGTGCTGGACTCTAGGACTGATACAAGACCCTGAAACCTGTCTACCAGGCTATTCAGGATGGTTACTATCACATCCTCATCAGTAGTTGGAGTTGTAAGAGTCTTGGAGATATTGGAAGTGATTTGGAGAACAAGTAGATTATGTGTTTTTCACTTAATGATTTATTGAATGTAAAAGTGGTATTTATACTTTTACCTGGTCTTGGCATTGCAAACACGTAGAATAGGTTAAGGAAGGTCCCAAGAACATGTGTTCAAAGTTTGGGGCTGTTTGGACAACTTTGAGAATTTTCATGTTCTGGGTACCTGGTATTTTGGTGAAAATATTCTAAGTAAATCCCGACAAGGAATTTGGTCAGTATTCTCTAGGATTTGAAGGTGATGATCTAAGTGACTAAGTTAGGTGAATATTTAGGTGGAAATACAAATTTTTACAACACTCCCACTCAGCTAAATGTTCATACTGACTAGTCCTAATTTTGACCTAAGATATTCAAACTTGTCTCTAGCTAATGGTTTGGTAAATATGTCTGCAATCATTTCATCTGTAGAACAGTAAACTAAGCTAACTAAGTTATTCTCTATAGCTTCACGTATGAAATGATGTCTAATATCTATGTGCTTGGTTCTAGCATGAAAAGTTGGATTTCTACCTAATTGTATACATCCTTGATTATCTTGAAATAAAGTAATAGGCGTTTTTTGACATAAGCCTAAATCTGTAAAGAGTTTTCTTAACCACATTGCTTCTTTTGTAGCTTCACAGGCTGCCATATACTCTGCCTCTGTAGTAGAAAGTGCTACGGTTGGTTGCTTTCTTGAATTCCATGAAATTGCTCCTTTACAGTAAAGAAAGGTGTATCCTGTAGTGGATCTTCTGTCTTCCAAATTTTGTCCCCAATCAGCATCAGAGTATCCCACAAGATCCTGTTCTGAATCCTTACAAGTGTATCTTAAGCAGATATCAGCAGTTCCTTTTAGGTATCTAAAAATCCGCTTAACTGCTGCAATATGATCAGATCCATAATTCTGATTATGTTGGCTGACAACTCCCACTGAATATGAGATATCTGGACGTGTTCCAAGCATGATATACATCAGACTGCCGACCATAGATTGATAAGGAAAGTCAGGGCTTTCAGATGGCACCAAGCTCTCTTGATTTGGTTGAGTTTTGACCAAGTTAAGGTTTGTCTCCATTGGGGTGGCTGCCGGTTTACAGTCTTCCATTTTGTACTTCTTTAGTATATCTTGAATATACTTGGATTGGCTTAGGGTAATAGTCTGGGTACTTCTGTCTATGGAGAACTTAATCCCTAAGTAGTAACTAAGTTCTCCTAGATCGGACATCTTGAACTCCTTAGATAGGCTGGATTTAGTCTCTTCCAATGTTTCTAGGTTATTGGCGGCTATAATAAGATCATCCACATATAGAGCTAATAGAACTGGATTTGCTCTATCTGGCTTATAGTATATACTATAGTCAGCATTACTTCTTCTGAAACTCAAAGATTCCAAAGAATCTATCTTGCAATTCCAGGCTCTTGGTGATTGTTTGAGACCATATAGTGACTTTTTAAGCTTGCAGACCAAATGGGGATTATTTTGGTCAACAAACCCATCAGGCCGGTCCATATACACATCCTCATCAAGTTCTCCATTCAAAAATGCAGTTTTTACATCCATTTGATGAATAAAAAACTTATATTTGGCTGCAATAGCCAATATTAATCTGATGGAATTAAACTTGGCTACCGGTGCAAAGGTCTCAGTATAGTCAAGTCCTTTTGTTTGAGAGTATCCTTTGGCTACAAGTCTTGCTTTGTATCTTTCAATTGTACCATCAGCCTTGTACTTTGTCTTGAAGACCCATCTGCATCCAATTGATTTTTGGTTGATTTGTAATTTGACTAAGTCCCAAGTTTGATTTTCCATCAGGGCCTGATATTCCTCAGTCATTGCAGATCTCCAAAAACTTTGTCTGAGGGCTATTTAGGGCCTCTTTTACAGTCTGGGGTTCATCAATATGGACTGAATAGGCATAGGCTAAGTTTGTACCCTCATTAATATAGTAATTTGGGCTATTTCTTGTCCGATTTGATCTCCGGGCATTTGATACTGGAATGATCACTTCTGGGATATTCCTAGGCACTGATTCTGGCTGAACCACGGTTGTAGAGTCCTCTGGAGTGAAAAAATTTTCATTGTTTTGCTCTGATTCAATCCTGACAATTGGTGGACTTGAGATCAAATTATCGTCATCATCTGATGTCATTTTTGGTGAAAATTTTGAATTTTCATCAAACAACACATCCCTGGACTTGATAAGCTTCTTTGCTTTGGTATTGTAGAGTCTGTATGCCTTACTCTCATTGCAGTAGCCCAAAAATATGCATTTTACACTTTGTGGCTCAAATTTTGACTGATTTCCGGCCAGTTTTTTGGCATATGCTGTGCACCCAAATATTCTTAGATGTTCTGCATTTGGTCTGTATCCATACCATGCTTCAAATGGAGTAGAATCACGAAGTATTCTGTTATAACTCCTATTTTTAAGGTATACAGCAGTGGCAACTGATTCCGCCCAAAAATCATATGATAATTTTTGATCATGGATCATAGATCTTGCCATATCAATTATTGATCTGTTAGCTCGTTCTGCTACTCCATTTTGCTGTGGGGAGTATGGTACAGTAGTCTCTTGCTTTATCCCATGAATTTTGCAGAAGTGGATGAAGAGTTTTGAGGTATATTCTCCACCATTGTCAGAGCGTATTTTCTTGATTTTTTCACCAGTTTCTCTCTCCACCATGGCTTTAAACTCCCTGAACTTAGACAGAGCTTCTTCCTTTCTCTCCATGAAGTAGACCCATGTGTATCTTGTATAATCATCAATAAAAGTGATTAAAAACTTCATCCCGCCTAAGGATAAATTTTGCATAGGTCCACACAGATCTGAGTGAATTAGATCTAATTTTTTCTTAGTTTTGATTAACCCAGAGCTCTTGAACGGTTGTCTGGCTTGTTTCCCATATATGCGGGCCTCACAGTACTCCAAATTAGCTGGGGGATCAATTTTCACTCCAGAAATTAGCTGATCTTTGATCATTTTACGCAAATAATCAAAATTGATGTGCCCAAATCTCCTGTGCCAAAGTATTGGTGTTTCTTCATTTAAGTTACTTATATTGGCTTCCAGATATGATGGAATATAAGTCAACTTGTATAGATTTTGATCTCTGATGCCCGAAGCAATATGGGCACCATTTTGATCAGTGATCCTGCATCCAGAATTGTCAAAACTGAAACTGAGTCCTTCTGCTGTGGCCTTGCTTACAGAGAGTAGGTTCTTGGCTATTTCTGGTACATAGAGTACTTCTTTAAAGGTCAGTGTATGGCTTCCTTCACTGCTTCTAAGGTTTACTTGGATAGTTCCTTCTCCCACTGCATCAAGTGTTCTATTGTCACCCATGAAAACCTTCTTAATTGGAATTTCTTGATATTGGGTAAAAAGTTCTTTTTGGTGTGTAAAGTGTTGAGAAGCTCCAGAGTCAATATACCACGTCTGAGAATCCTTGTTTGTGGTCATATTTAGTGCAGATATGAATAGTCTATCTTCAGTTGTTGCAGCATTTCCATATTCAGGCTTCTTTTGCTGATAATCTCTCTTTTTGAAACACCGGTCTGATGTGTGTCCTTTCCTTTTGCAGTAGTTGCAAAATAGGTTGCTGTTGCCTTTGTAGGGTCTTGGGTACCTCCTTTGTTGGTTATCATTGCTTATTAAAGCATTTTCTTCTTCCTTCTTATTGGCACTTGATTTTCTTAATTCTTCATCCAGGAGCCTTCCATATACGTAATTTAAGGTCAAATCTTCAGTTCTGGACTCTAGGGCTGATACAAGGTCCTGAAACTTGTCTGTCAGGCTATTCAGGATGGTAACTATCACATCCTCATCAGTAGTTGGTACGCCCACAGATTCCATCTCATCGACCAGCAGGGTAATTCTGTTAATTAGATTTTTCATTTCTTCTCCTGGCAGCATCTTTGTAGTAAAGAATTTTCTTCTCAGATACATTTTCTTGGCAGCTGAACATGACTGGTAGGTGTCTTCTAATGCCTTCCAGGCATTATTTGCCGTTTTTGCTCTTGAGCATTGAATTAGCAATTTGTCCTTGACATTAAGGCAAATTCAGTTAAAGGCACTTTGTTCTTTCTTCTGGTACTTTAAGGCTTCCTCTCCCACGTTTTTAGGAGGGCATTCTTCTCCCATGAC
>MCFE01001176.1:0-14428 GCA_002104905.1 Basidiobolus meristosporus CBS 931.73 | reverse complement strand
TGATCAAAGGAGAATCCATAATGTGCTCAAGAGGCTTCCCAACTCTACTGCTCCAGGTGTGGACACAATCTCTTATGAGCTTCTGAAGACTAGTACCAAGGCCATGTCTGCACTTCTGCTTCCACTGTTTCAGCAATGCTCAGCCCAGCTTTCTACTCCTGAGGAATGGTCCTTTGCAAATGTTCTGCCACTGTACAAGGGTAAAGGAAAGCACCTGGATCCTAGCTCCTACAGGCCAATATCTCTGTTGCCCACCTGCAGAAAGGTGTTTGAGCTTCTGCTTGCTCAGGAGCTCTACTCTGACTCCCTCAAGTTTCATCCTGCACAGTTTGGCTTTGTTCCTGGCCTCTCCTTGGAATATGCAGTCATACTTAGCCAAGATCACTCTCTCCAGTGCAAGTATCCCTCTGTTCTATTTGATATTACTAAGGCCTTTGATTCAGTTGACAGAAATCTGCTTTGGTCCAAGTTGCAATGCTTCTCCAGTACCTCTCTCACCCTCCTTGTCAGGTCTCTGTTTCTGGATCCACAAGCAAGAATTCTGCACCCAAGTGAGCAATCAGCTGTGTTCTCAGTTCCTAATGGAGTGGTTCAAGGCTCTGTGCTTGGTCCTATACTGTTTGCCATCTTCCTGAATGACTTCCCAAGACTCTCAGCTGACTGCCTGGTTACTCTCTTTGCTGATGACATCAGAATATCCTCCTCCAATGTGCAACAAGACTCCCAGACCATCCACCAGTATCTGCAGAAGAATAATCTCCAGCTTTCCATTGCAAAGACAGTACCTTTGGGCTCTGCCATCAACTTGGAGAACTCCACTCTACCTGCTCAGGTTTCTGCTACATATCTTGGCTTTCCTTTCCTTCCTACTGGACTAGACTCTGGAGCACACCTGAAGAAGAGAATTATCCTGGCAAGACAGGCACTCCACAAGCTACTGGCTGTTACTCCTCCTACAACTTCAGCTCCCAGCTGCCTCCTTCTACTCAAGCAGTTTGTCTTCCCTGTCCTGGAATTTGGCTTACCACTTCTCTCTCTTACTTCTAGAGACTGCACTAAGCTTGACAAGTTTGCAGTATGGTGCATTACCTCCTTGGTGCCTCATTTGCCTGAATGCCCCTACAGACATGCTATTCTTGGTGCTTTTGGGTTTATGCCCTATAAGATCAGACTTCTCTACCTTAGAACCAGATTATACCTCAGACTTCACAACTGCAACAACCCACTGATTAAGGCCTGGAAGAGAACACACCACACAACACCTGGCTCCTGCTGGAGAACTATACTTGGAGATCCTGAAGTCAAGAAGTTTGCTCACTTTATTCTGCAGTCAGAAAAACCCAAGCTGGCCTACCTGAAGTACTTGACAGACCTTTGGCAGCAATATCTGCAGCAGCACACTCCATTTATGATGAATATCAATCCTTATCACATTCCCCTCATTAATGTTGTTCACAAGTCATTCTTACCTCTCTTGCTACCCCCCTTCCCACTCAACAGTGTCTTGAGCACTGAAGAACTATCATCACTTCTTATTAACTTACCTACAAATTCCCCTCAGCTACACACTCTTGTATCAAAGCTACAACAGTAGCGCTGGCTTCTTTGTTTCAACTGAAATAAAGATTTCACCTGTTGGTGACTGTCTCCCCCCCCCTAAATTAATGTTGTTCACAAGTCACTCTTACCTCTCTTGCTACCCCCCTTCTCACTGAACAGTGTCTTGAGCACTGAAGAACTATCAACATTTCTTATTAACTTACCTACAAACTCCCCTCAGCTACACATTCTTGTATCAAAGCTAAAACAGTAGCGCTGGCTTCTTTGCTTCAGCTGAAATAAAGATTTCACCTGTTGGTGACTGTCTCCCCCCTAACCCTAAGATTATGTGATTCTAACTTAATGATTTATTGAATGTAAAAGTAATATTTATATTTTTTCATGGTCTTGGCATAGCAAACATGTAGAATAGGTTAAGGAAGGTCCCAAGAACATGTGTGCAAAGTTTGGGGCTGTTTGGACAACTTTGAGAATTTTCATGTTCTGGGTACCTGATGCTCTGGTGAAAATATTCCAAGTAAATCCTGACAAGGAATTTGGTCAGTATTCACTAAGGTATTGAAGGTAATGATCTAAGTGACTAAGTTAGGTGAATATTTAGGTGGAATTACGAATTTTTACAACACCAATATGTGTGGTGACACGCTTACTACATTGGCTCCTGCAATCAGCAGTGCACAATTTTTTGGTGTAAATGCAGTTTAATGTTTTTTTATTTGAGCTGCTATTGCTTGGGGTGTGACAGTCAGGTCTAATTGCTGTGGTTTGTAAGATGGCAATTATACCTGATATTAGTGCTGCCACACTTGATGTCGAGAAACAAATGTATATTAGGTTGTTGGTGCAATGGCTTGTTGTAGTATGATCCTTAGGTGTACTAGCTATGGTCTCCTATAATAGAGCCGCCGGAGTGTCTGAACAATAGTGAATAACGTCTCCCCAAAATTCTCATCAACGTTTTACACACCTTGATACGCTTTTCTGCCAGGACTGTCAAAACTTTGCATGCTTAGCCTTGAAAATATATTATTTGTGTTCTTAATCACACAGTTGGCAACCTTGTTGGCAAGTATGGCTACCGTCTACACCGGCAGTCTTGCTGTGCAGGAGCTGTTGCTGTTACCACCCCTGGCCTTTGTTCGGCACAGTGTCCCGCTATTTGCACGGCGGCGACGGGCTTGGGGTATAATTGGCATTACTATTGTGTTGCTTGCGTTTGCAGCAAGCTTTGCGTCAATTCTGTCACCTTTCCTAACAGACGCGTTGAGCGTTGTGGAAGCTCACAGTGCGGCTGAATACCGCGCAATCCCGTCATACGATGGAGTCAAGCAGATCTTCAGCGGTGAACTTGTCACTCGTGATGGCAACTTGTACGTCCTGCGTAGCGCATGCGATTACTCTGCCTGTCCCCTTCGAGAGACCAGCACATTATTATTGCCTAAACTCGACGTGTTAAGCTACACAGCTCCCAAAGCGCACAGTGCGCATAAGGCGGCGGCGTATATAGACAACAGCACGGCTTTGAATGCAATACTTAATGCCCGCGTCGCGCCGGGATACCCAGGATCGTACTTGATGGGCTATAGAACCAAGGGGGAGAGGCTGGACCTCAAACCACTGTCCAATGAGAACCTGTATCTGCAGCCGGTTAGCCTTAACCAGTCCGAATCATACGCAGTGTGGCACCACGCGAACCCTTGGCTAGACAAGTCCAGCAACCCGATGAACAAGGCGGAGACGACGCTGCAGTTACACGAGATCATCGGCTCCGGGCTGCACTTCAGTGCGCTTGCAGTTGTCACTAGTGCTACGGAACAAACGGTTTTGTCCAAAAACTTGACTGGTGGTTGGAAGGACGACTGGCCTTGTACAAATTTCACGGGTATGTCGGCAGACCTGGACGCAGACATTCTTGAAAATGTATACAATGCAGACTACAATTATGGCTGGCCAATCACAAACAGAGGCGGTATGATGACGATGCGGTATGGCGTACCTACCAAACCACAGAGGCTTCGCGAGGTTGAGTGCACGACGACGATCGAAAGCTGGGTCGAAAGTAGCGGTCCCTTGCCTCATGACATATTACCAAGGGTCAATAGACATATACGGGCCGTAACATGGCTATACGCTGGATTGACAGACGGGCCCAAAGGGGATCGCAGGATGATAATATCATCGCTAAAAATAGCAACTAAGGCATTAGCTGACCAACGCGATGTCTTTGCCGCGGCCGCTGACACTCATTCAGCCGTAGAAGCTGAGGCAACATTCGCGGCAGACTCAATAGGGGGCACCGCTGTCTACGAAGTGGTGACTGAGACTAAACACGTACCCACTGTCACAATAATAATAGTTGCGGCTGCTGCTCTCTTCTTGTTATTAGTTAACATGCTGTTGTCGAAGCGCTATGTCAGCCTGGGATTGGCAAATTTCGTCCTGTTCACATCGCGCTTGCAAGGAAAAGAGTCTTGCACTAAACCACTGGAGGGGGTTGAAGACCTATCTGAAGAGATAATTGGTAACCACATTTCCTTGTACGTACCAGACGGGGCGTTGGCGCGCCCATCGCTGATCAAGGCCGACACTGTCCATCATGAGTAAGCGGCACTTGTATCCGTACTGATGATAAGGCCACGTGCTTTAGCTTGTGATTGGTTGAACGGGTTAATCACTCAAGAAAAAATGTTGTACTGGTACCTTCTCAAGTTGCCAAAAGAAATATAATTCATTAACACTTTGATTGCTTACTTTGGCAATAATACCACTTGTAATTAAACTATTTCTGGAAATTCTAATATCCAGGTTTCGCAGGCTCCTAAGTGGAGACAGGTAGACATGCTGGTCCAATTCTGCGCAAATCTACCAATTAGAGGCTAGTGTCAAACCTAAGGATAATGGAAGAAAAAGCCTTGGCATTTTCAAGACAAATCAGATTGCTATTGATTGATTGAATATACCAGTAGATAAGTGGTCTGCATAGTGTATATCCTGTTAACATGAAAAATGTAGATCATTCATCCCAGCTCTTTCTGAAGTTTTTGATATCCAAGATGCATATGAAGGCTAAGAAAAAGATGGCTTACTCCTTTGCTGATTCCAGTTCTACATAGATTGCTAATGTAATGTTTGGCTTGACCATAGTCATTGTTGCCACAGTTTTGGAAGTATTGCAAATAATTATGACAATAAATGGGAACCATGGTTTTCACTTGATGATTTATTTGTTGTAAATATTTGGTTTATGCCTAAATTATTCACATAAAGTCAGATTCTACCTGGCTTATTGCTAAGCCATTTAATATATACTTAAGATTTAGTTTGTGAGACTTTAATTAATGCATGGAGTAAGTGAAGTCTGGGAAGTTGGCAATAGTCCATCTTGAAAAAGCCTTCAAGCCCTGCACATAGCTTCCAAGAACCTTCTTCATGATGTACTTATCATCACTGTCACAAAGTTCTCCAAAATGTATAAATACTCTATATGCACTTGATACTACTACACAGCACCTAGCTGCACTTGCCACCATGTGCAATCAGAGTTGGGTGAGTCTATGATGCCTTCTGGCTCACCTAAGCCTTCTGAATATAGCCTATACAAGGATAGCACTGATAAAGAATGTTCAATGATACATTGTGAGCATATCCCCCTTCCCCTATAAAAAATGGTGATGATCCCATAAGAAGGCCATCACAAAGTTTAAAACCTGTGACAGAGAGGTATTGATGCTGCTGGACACCATGTAAAAACTATTAGAAAAAGATTTAACCTCAGATTGCCCAAAAAACTTGGTCAGATTTTTTCATCTAAATGGCCCCTAAGTTACTTTTGATTGGTCCTTTGCTATTTCTCTCACTTTCTGATCCCAGATACCTGATCATCTCCCATGTTTGTGTACATTGATTGGCTGTTGCCACTTTTTCACACTCCTTGCTTACTTACTCAACCAGTGCTCTTACTTTTCATGTATATTGATTGTTTATTCCTGATGAATCTTCATATGTAACTCAATTGTAAAATGTACTGACCTATACAAGTCCCTATACCCACCACTAACATTAAGCCCTACAGCACACTCAACAAGTAACTCCATTAAAATCCACCATTCAATAAGTGTCTTGGCCTTAACACCCTTTGCCCATGACATTGATGGGTACCCTATGGTTTTGTTGTATGCGTCTTGGAGATATTGGAAGTAACTGGGAGAACAAGTAGATTAAATGTTTTCACTTAATCATTTATTGAATGTAAAAGTAATATTTATATTTTTTCATGGTCTTGGCATAGCAAACATGTAGAATAGGTTAAGGAAGGTCCCAAGAACATGTGTGCAAAGTTTGGGGCTGTTTGGACAACTTTGAGAATTTTCATGTTCTGGGTACCTGATGTTTTGGTGAAAATATTTTAAGTAATCTCAACAAGGAATTTGGTCAGTATTCACTAAGATATTGTAGGTAATGATCTAAGCAACTAGGTTAGGTGAGTATTTAGGTGGAATTACAAACTTTTACAACACATCCACTTAACTAAATGTTCATACTGACTAGTCCTAATTTTGGCTTGAGATATTCAAATTTGTCTCTAGCTAATGGACTGGTAAATATATTTGCAATCATTTCACCTGCAGGGCAGTAAGCTAAGTTAACTAAGTTATTCTCTATAGCTTCACATATGAAATGATGTCTAATATGTATTGCTTAGTTCTGGCATGAAAAATTGGATCTCTACCTAATTGGATACATCCTTGATTATCTTGAAATAAAGTAATAGGCATTTTTTGACATAGGCCTAAGTCCTGAAATAGCTTCCTTAGCCACATTGCTTCTTTTGTAGCCTCACAGGCTGCCATATAATCTGCTTCTGTGGTGGAAAGGGCTATGGTTGGTTGCTTTCTTGAATTCCATGAGATTGCTCCTTTACAGTAAAGAAAGGTGTATCCTGTGGTAGATCTTTTGTCTTCTGAGTTTTCCCAATTCAGCATCAGCATATCCCACAAGATCCTGCTCTGAATCCTTATAGGTGTATCTTAAGCAGTTATCAGCAGTTCCTTTTAGGTATCTAAAAATCTGCTTAACTGCTGCAATATGATCAGATCCATGATTCTGATTATGCTGACTGACAACTCCCACTGATTATGAGATATCTGGACATGTTCCAAGCATGATATACATCAAACTGCCAACCATTGATTGATAAGGAGAGTCAGGGCTCTCAGATGGCACCAAGCTCTCTAGATTTGGTTGAGTTTTGACCAAGTTAAGGTTTGTCTCCATTGGGGTAGCTGCTGGTTTATAGTCATTCATTTGGTACTTCTTTAGTATATCTTGAGTATACATGGACTTGCTTGGGGTGATAGTCTGGGTACTTCTGTCTATGGAGAACTTTATCCCTAAGTAGTAACTGAGTTCTCCTAGATTGGACATCTTCAAATCCTTAGATAGGCTGGTTTTAGTTTCTTCCAATGTTTCTAGGTTATTGGCAGCTATAATAAGATCATCCACATATAGAGCCAATAGAACTGGATTTGCTCTATCTGGCTTATAGTGTATACTATAGTCAGCATTACTCCTTTTGAAACTCTTGCCAGCACTTGTCCAACTACCCAATGTTTTGGTACTGCTTGTATTGAGCTTTCAGCCCTACCTACAACAGGTTATTGAGCAAGCAGCTGATTTTTAGCCATGGAACCCTTGTTCTTCTGTCTTTGATAGTTTTTGCTACTCTTGAGGTATCTTCGAAGCATACCTATGCTGGCTCAAGATTTGTTGTCTTGTTTGAATCCAGGATAATGCTCATGGAATAGGTCAAGCACATTCTGCATGGCCTTTGGTTCCTGAAAGTCCCATGGTATGCAGGCCTTTGGATGATTGCATGCCAGACTTCTAACAGCTTCCTGAATACTAGCCCACTCATCATCATTGCACTCTGTGACTTCAGAGAACTTCAATATTTTGATTTTTAGGCTTATATATATATATTACAGTCTCCCCCTCCTATGCTGAGATAGGTTTCTCTGTGGGCATTATCCTTGGGCACTGTTGCTGTGAATCAAAGATTGTATGGTGTTCCTATACTGCTATATTGGGAAATGGTGCAATTCTGGTTTGTGCCATTGAGCTGCTTGAGTTCCTTCTTTGCAGTAAAGATACTGTGTTCTCTACCTGGGTTAATGACTGCCCTGCATGCATTATCCACTTATCCTATCTTAGGACTGTTTCCTCATTTCTCTGGGCCTTTACATATATCCTATTAGCCACTGCTACCAATTGCTTCATTAATGCTCCCTATGAAAATAACTTGATCCTATGAGTGGATCTGGTCTGGATCAGCTGTAACAATCAATGTGGCTTGGAATTCCTGACCCTTTGCATAGTGTTATGGCAGGAGTATAAAGATGTTATGGCAGGATTATGATGGTGTTTTAGCTACCAAATAAGGAAATACACTAGACAGTGTTTAAATGATTCTTCAAAGGGGTTTTTGTGGCATTATGACAGCCCTCCAGTGGTCTACATTAATCTGGGTTTACCTGATTGGCCAGAATGTGCAGTTGCCTTATATGGTAAAAAGCTTGACTGTATTTGATGGTCTTTATGTGGACTTCTGTTGGCTACATGATGGCAGTGTGGTGGTCTATAGCTAGTCCTATATAATGGTACTATACCAATTTACAAATGGTATTTCATTTTTCTACCTCAACTCTGCAGCTTCTCAATGTGATACTTGCAAAGTTACCATATGCCTTGTATCACTGGTAGCATATACATTTTGCAAACATATGCTTGGTTGCCACTACCTGGGCCATGAATACCTCTTGAATATCCACAAAACACTTTGCAGTGCCTAGCCAATAGACTTGTTCCATTGTGCCATTGATCATAGTGCCAGAAAGTGCTGTATATTTTGTTATTAATTTGACATTTTAGGGTCATATGCATGTCAATTTTGATCCCAAATTAGCACTCTATGGCACCATCTGGCACTCTGTAGCATGATCAGGCACCATCTGGCATGCTATTGCACTATTGGGCACTATGATCAGCTGGAATGATGGAACAAGTGTAATATATTCCTTCTCCCTGCTGGATTCTGGTCCCTCTTATAGGTACACCCCCATTCTTCTTTGTGTGGATTCCATATTGAATGGTGTAGAAACCAGCTAGAGCCCATGACACACCTGGCATACTTTGGCAAAATGATCCTAATGAGAGTTAGTTGCTTGCTGCATCCAACCAACCCTGGCCCTATGTAACTGATAACCCATGCATTGGGGCTGCTGAGCTTCTTAATGCCAAAGGCATAGGTGTCTCCATGTGCACATCTGTAAGCAATATTATCCAACTCTTCTTTGCCATCCTCTATATGCTAACTCATCACCACATGACAGATTCAAGGGTAACTTTCCTGATGTGATTTGGATACAGCAGTACTTGAGACTTAACTCTTCTTCCAATTTCTCCACACATCAACTCCATATAAAACTTCTAAAAGTCAAGCAATGGCCCAATATTCTCTACACACTGAGCAAGATGGAGTAGAGAATGAATGCAATAGTGGCAGAGATCTACGCATTCAGCTTTATGCTTGTAATATAGACACTCAAATCTTGCCACAAACTTCTCACACAAAAGCTACAGATGTGTCAAATTGGCATTGGTGATCTGCTTCTGGATTAATATTCCTAACATGTCAGCATAGGACTCCCAATGCTTCCAATGTACTCTGGGTAGAAATTACTTCAGGAGACCACTTGAGTAAATACATATCCAGTTCATCCAGTCCTTGCATTTGTAATGTTGCATATGCATATGAATATTACTGGAGCTTGTGAGAAGTATTTTGTATAATGGATAATTTGTAATATCTTGCCAATTCTTTCAAATTTCTCCAATATCTTGAGGGTTCACTTAGTTTGAAATGCTTTATGTATGACTTGATCATTAGTATTTGGATATTGGTAAAGAGAAAATGCATAGCTCCCAGTGGAAAGCTTTTGCTCCAACTAATTCCTTAAATCTTGATTATTTCTGGTGTTTGATTAATTCTATATCCTGGCCAATGGTTTATAGCTTGCTGGCTTTGCTTCAGTTGCATGCTGACTTCTGTGTGTTCTTTCTGTGGAAAGATGATTATCTTAGTGCTGGTATTTAGATATTAGTAATGTGTGTGAGTTATGAAGTAAGTCCCCTGGATCTCACAATTTTTACAGCAATACTGTCTGTTGTCCCAAGAAAAGATAGCTATCTTGCTGATGGCTGGGGTATCTCCAATGCATATGATAACATATGCTTTGATGTAAGGGCCATTTACTGTATTCCCACTGAATAGCTTACAGAATTCATCCAGCAATAGATACAGGTAGCTATCCAGGCTGGGCAGTGTTTTGGGCCCACATATCAGTGAGACTACCATCAGATTCCTGCTTTGATACCATAAGATTGGCAGCAGACTCAGGTTGATCAGAATCAGTGGCCAGCAGGATTGGCTAGTAGAGTACTTGTTAAATGAGAATCCATCAAGTGTCAAGGCAAAAGTATGGCCACATAAACCTTCAAAGTAGCTTTTGCTTCTTATTTCTTGTAATGTTTGCCAACAAATATATTGGAAATGCTTGTGCCTAATTGATACTGAGTACAATACTTTACAGCTTCACAATATCTGTTGGTCTACATGAGCTTCTGTAGAGAGGTACTACTGGAATATATCCAGATTATGAGCAATGCTTTCCTCCTATGGTAATGGATACCTGACAAGTTAGACACCTTCCAGTGTAGGCATTCTTGTCAGAGAATGCCATGCAACCATTGTGGTGGTGTATAAGTCCAAAGGGCAAAAAATGGCCAACACTTCTCAAGTGTGAATGTGTGTGGGGTGTTCACTGGGTGTGATAACCTCTAGCAAAAGCTTGCTATGAATACTGGGTCTTTTGTCTAATCTAATGTGAAGGGGGATAAAGCCTCAAGCTTGTCAAGGGAAAACTATTGAACTACAATCCCCAACTTAGTTGGCATCTTAACAAAAGTTTATAATGGCTTCAATGTCCTTTGAGATGAAAGTGTATTAATGCTTCCAAAGTCAAAACAACTGTAAACTCCACCAACAGGGACTTGGTAAGAATGCAGCTTTGACCAATACTTACAAATACTGAAAAGTATCTTTGCCTGTACAAGAACAAACATGGGAAAACAATCAAATATAATAAAATATACCTACTCTATGTATTCATTACAAGTAGTACCTCCAAGGTCAGTTGGCTGTCAGCGTGGTTTCCTGGGAGTATTGTCAGGTCTGAGTCAGAAAATAGTGGTAATATGCAGCAGTGATCTCACTAATCAATAAGTCAGAATATTGGAAGAGGGATGATTTATTTTAAGGGATAGCCTCCCTTGTATACTTTTTTACTGCTCAAATTCTTGCTAGAAAATACTTTCCAGAAGTTTCCAGAAGGTAGTAGACAGCCAATCATGTTGTTGTGTACTAAAAATAGTGCAAATTCTTGGTAGATTTTTCCATGAGACATAGTAGCACCTAGCCAATCAGATGGTAGTAATATGAAACCTGTGTACCATGTAGATACCTCTTATGATAGTAGGATAGGAGGGTTATGAAACCAGGATGGTCACATGACATGGACACTGTTGGGGGTACTTGCATTATATGGTAACTATCTTATCTTGGTGTCTTGGCATGGAATAGGAATAGCTTGTGCAATGGGTTAATACTGACAAATAGTTTGCCAGGTTGAATAGTAATAATCACATAGACAGATAGAAAATATTGCAATTTGGGATGATACTAATATAGGGGGGTAATCCTTTTTAGGGAAGTGAACATATGGAAATGAGCACATCTGCCTGTGGGTGTAAATGTGACCCCGCTACACCATTAACACATGCAAGTATCAGGATGGTCTCTGGGTCATATGCTGGAAGTTGCATTACAGTTGCTCATTTGTACCATGTACATGGTAAGTTGCATTCCAGAATAATTTTGGCAAGAAGTAGCAGTACATTCCTAAAGCCCTCATTACCCTTATTGGTGAAAATAAGCCACTTCTCAAGCCAATACATCACATCATTCACCTGCAAATGGATTAATCAGCTCACTTGGCTCCTTAAAGTATCCTCTGCATTTGTTCCATGGCTGCTGCCTCTTCACATCTTGTGCTCTTGCTGATCTCAGGCAGGGTACTGTTGTGAGGAGAGATAGGCTCAGAATCCATTGTGAGCCTTCTTTGGAACTTTTGCTGTATGAGCCATATTCCAAGGGCTCAGGTGAGCTGGCAGGTATGGCATATTTGCCTAGCTCTGCTTGGCAAATGGCCAAGTGTGAATAGGTGCCATTGTAAAAGTATTAAGAGGCTGGCAAGATACTATAGGAAATGCAATGACTGATACATGCTTATATATGGCTTGTGTGGCAAAATACTGGCCATAATATCAATAATACTCCCTATGCTGCCTATGTGCTTCATGGCTGAGAGGCTTTTTTACAATAAGCACATGATCTTTTTTCTCTTCCCTTATGGCATTTAATCAAAGTAATCTTGTCCATGGGGCAAACAGCTTGACATTTGGTAATGTAATGCTGTTATATCACTTTTTTGTCAATCTTCATGGCAGTTTAGACAATCTTGTATATGAGACATTACACCTACATGAATGTAAGATGAAATGATGATCCACAATACTAGGGATTATAAATAAAGTTGTGGCACCACATACCAACATATATGTAACACTATATCCCCTTTGGTTTGACATACCTCTATATATATGCTGCCAAAAAATAAAGCAAAGTTATCAGGTTCCCAACCAAACCGCTGTGCAGACAGCAGCAGAAGAACATTTGGACAACAGCTTGCATTGACATATAGTGCAATAAGAAGAGTTACATCCAAAAAAAGCCAAGTTGACAGTCCCTATGAAAAATCTTAATGTTAGAATTCATCTGATTTAAAAATGGTACTCTGCTGGTATTCTAATGGTATTTTATTGGTATTCAGCTGGTCTTTTTGCATCAAATTTTCTGTTGCAATTTTTATGGAAGCAGTGAGCAGCTGACTACCAAATTGGGTACAGATGCTTTTGGCATAGTCTCCTCCTGGAAAATATGTCTACTTGCTAGCCTAACAGCTTGTACCTGAGATAATGAAATTGGCCAATTTTGAGAAAGTAGGAATTCAGTCAATAGTATGATGGTATTCTGCTGGCCTTTTCTCAATTTTTTCTCTCAGGGAGTGTGCTCACTAAAATATCAATGTGGCCTCCTCAGCCTTGCAGTCAACTAGGCAATTGAGAATATCAGGGGAGCTGCAAGCTGACCATAATGCTCAGGTGGATAGAGTATAGCAAATGCAGTACTGCTGGTAGGAGACTAGCAAATGATTTTTATGACTACATCACCACCAGTACTTGCAAGTATGCTATCAGCTGATGCCAAAGCCCCTACAAAAAAAATTGTGATAGTTTTGCAAGAAGGCTGCCACAAAATTTGAATCATGCAACCAACAGGTGTTGATGCTAACAGAACACCATTTAAAAACTGTTGGAAAAAGATTGCATCTAAGATTGCACAAAAAACTTAGCCAAACTTATTCATCTAAACAGTCCCTAAGTTTCTTTTAATTGGTCCTTTGCCATTTCTCTCACTTTCTGATCCCAGACACTCAATCATCTCCTACATTTGTGGATGTTAATTGGCTGTTGCCTCTTTTTCACATTCCTTGCTTACATACTCAACCAGTGCACTTACTTTTCATGTATATTGATTGTTTATTCCTGATGGATCTTCAGATGTATCTCAATTGTAGATTTTACTGACCTATGCAAGTCCCTGTACCCACCACTAACATTAAGCCCTACAGCACTCCCAACAAGAAACTCCACTAGAATCCACCATTCAATAAGTGTCTTGGCCTTAACACCCATTGCCCATGACTTTGGCAGGTACCCTATGGTTTTGTGCCATTGTTTGCTCACTGGTCCCAGCATTCTGGTCTTCAGCTAGACTGCAAGGTCTAGTACCTCTTCTAACAGTCTATGCAATAAATCCTTGCAGTGTTCAAGTATGCTTTCATCATTGCTGCTTTTGAACATGTACTTCAACATCCTGGTGCATGTATTGATGCTCCAATATTCCTCTGTAGGCATTGTAAAAACCTCTGAACTCTTGACATTGTTGCTTTGCTTGCCAGCAGGATCTCCACTCTGTCTACAATAAAGGCTGTGGAGGAGGTAGAAGAGGTGGTAGACCAATTGCCTTTCTCTGCAAGCCAATACACTTCACTGGAGTGTAGTTTAACTGGCTGCCTTTTAAACTCTTGTGAAAACAACTGTTGTCAGGATGGCAATTCTTCTTGGATACTATGGGATTTGGACTGCTTAAAGTTGGCATTGTTGAGTGGTGAGAGCTGCAGCTTGTTTCTCACACTTCTCTGCCGCTGACTTGGGTATTCTTTCTTCCCTTTCCCTTTACCATTGCCAGGTCCTTCCCTACTACATCAACTAGGTACTTCCTGTATAATAGTATGTTTTTTACTTGATAAATGCTGCAATGGAGCATCTGCTTCTGCCTGCTTTACTCATGTCAGCACTTGTCTGACTGGTAGAAATTTCCTTGCCACTTGTTTTGAGTTTTCAGCCCTGCTTACAGCAGGCTTTTGAGTAAGCCACTGATTTTTAATCATGGCACCCTTGTTCTTCTGCCTTTGATATTTTTTACTATTCTTGAGGTATCTTCTAGGCATACTGATGCTGGCTCAAAATCTGTTGTCTTGTTTGAATCCGGGATAATACTCATGGAGAAGGTTAAGCACATTATGCCTTGCCTTTGGTTCCTGAAAGTCCCATGGCATGCTGGCCTATA
>MCFE01001175.1:0-14444 GCA_002104905.1 Basidiobolus meristosporus CBS 931.73 | reverse complement strand
AAATGAGTTAGCAAGGAAAAAACGAAAAAGGAAATTTGCTCACAGCAGGGGTCGAACCTGCGACCTTGGCGTTATTAGCACCACGCTCTAACCAACTGAGCTATGCGAGCTGTTCGATAACATACAAATATTTGCTTATTTAGTAATGTGCAAAGGGCATCTACTTTACACACTTCTTAACCCTTGGTATGCGAGGTATGCGAATACATACACTCTTAAGTTGCGTTGCTTCCGGAGTATCTTACTGTTTTGATATAGAATTGATGGTCTAAAATGCAAGATTCCAACTGGGAGGCACACGCCCAGATTCACAATGTAGCAATCGGTTTGCACTAAGCCTAGGTAAGTGCTATTACTATGGCGAGTTCAGTAAGAGATAAACATATAGTAGTATCATCAACAAGTCCTCATTGGTCCAGTGGTTAGGATTTCTCGCTCTCACCGAGACGGCCGGGGTTCGATTCCCGATGGGGAAAACCTTTTTGAATTTAAATACGTTCTTGACTAAGTACACTCTATGTTTGGCTAGATAAGCCAATATTTTATTCACCAACGTTATGCTTTTGTGACTAAGAACTCGGCACACTTGATGAATTGACCTCTCCTTCAATGGTATTTCATTGATTCATTGCATGTAACATTTTCTCATAGTTGTAGACTACAAAATGTTGGTTGCAAAATAACGAGCATACCAGGGATCGAACCTGGAATCTCCTGATCCGTAGTCAGGCGCCTTATCCATTTGGCCATACGCCCTTATAGCATATACTTGCCAGCTGGTAGACTATGAATCTCTTTAGCCTTTGGTGGTGACATCCAAAGTTGCGCACTGCTTCCCCTGAATGTTATCATGAACTACCTTTCCGCCCCCTATTGTAATTGCATACTTGGTTTAGTGGTATAATTACCGCCTGCCACGCGGTAGACCGGGGTTCGATTCCCGAGTATGCATTTTGCTGTAGGTGTCTTTGCGATTTCCTTTCTTTGAGCAATACTTTGACGTATGAGATAATACGTTTCATTCTTTTGTTGGCTAGCTGCATCTGGCTTACTGTATCGTTGCTGTTTTGCTGGGAATGGCAAGAGTAGGAGTTATGTGCCTGCTTGGACGCAGGTGTTGCTTCTTACCTTACTCACCATAAAGCTGACAAAACAGAAAAAGGACTTGGATGGCCGAGTCATATACCCGAAGCTCCAGGAATGTGCATGTTTCCTCCTTTGATTAGGGTTAGTTAATCAATGCAAAATATCAAGGCTAAACTGCCCCTCAAAACAACACTGCTGGCTGCCAAAACTTTTGGCATAACCGCCTTACGGTTTATCATCTGGTTAGCCACTCCGTAGGGTATGTCCAACTGCAATTCGAACCTATCGTTGTTGCGCACAATCATGCCGCCCTACCTTCTGACATCATGGCTCTGGTGCTACATCAGTTTATCACCCCAAATAGCTTTATAGAATAAGACTCTTGCTTAGGTATTTTCCTCATAGAGCCCATCTAGTGCGCTCAGACATATTGCCTTCTTGGCTCAGTTGGCAGAGCGTCTGCCTAGTAAGCAGAAGGTCGCTGGTTCAATTCCGGCAGAAGGCATTTTGCCAACGGCTCTACTTGAATGTAGGTGCTGCTGCTGGTTTTTTTTGTATGCGTGGGGATTTGCCAAGATATCCATCAATGCTGTGCGGGCAAATCAATCATATCAATGCCTAAACTGAGCATAATCATAGTGGCTATCCATATAGTGAAGTGGCCATGTCATAAAATTGTTGCTCTACCTGATCACCGGTGGTGTACATCCCAAAGGTCAAGAGAAATACCGGGAAAAAGAAGAGCGCAAAAACTAATGAAGAGAGTGGGATTCGAACCCACGCCTCCGAAGAGATCACGGCCTTAACGTGACGCCTTAGACCAACTCGGCCATCTCTCCATTTTCACGTTCCAGATGTTATAAAGGAATGTATGGGAATGCTGCAATTATTTGAAACATCTAGTCTATCATTGATATTGGTTCCCACTCCCGTGAACTCCCGAACATAGCTCAGTTGGTAGAGCGGAAGACTGTAGTGTTACCATAGCAATCTTTAGGTCCCTGGTTCAAATCCGGGTGTTCGGAGTCTTGTTTTGTCCCAGCTACATTAGTTGGCTGAGAAGTTTTGAGTTTTACTCCTTGGATAATGGCGGTGCAGCTCTTCGCTTCAGTATTCAAGTACATTCATTAAAATAGATAGTTGACAGTAACATGTGTGTGGCACATACAAATATACCCCAGACTCCTAACCCGTTTCCAGCCGAATGGCAAAAAAGGGAGTGCTAAAGCTTCAAGCAAAGTAATCGTCTGGTGCAAGCGTATGCCGTGCGCAATTGGCTAGCGCGTCTGACTGTTAATCAGGAGGTTGGTGGTTCAAGCCCACCCAGGAGCGATTACCTTTTGCTTGAAGCTTTAGCACTCCCTTTTTTGCCATTCGGCTGGAAACGGGTTAGGAGTCTGGGGTATATTTGTATGTGCCACACACATGTTACTGTCAACTATCTATTTTAATGAATGTACTTGAATACTGAAGCGAAGAGCTGCACCGCCATTATCCAAGGAGTAAAACTCAAAACTTCTCAGCCAACTAATGTAGCTGGGACAAAACAAGACTCCGAACACCCGGATTTGAACCAGGGACCTAAAGATTGCTATGGTAACACTACAGTCTTCCGCTCTACCAACTGAGCTATGTTCGGGAGTTCACGGGAGTGGGAACCAATATCAATGATAGACTAGATGTTTCAAATAATTGCAGCATTCCCATACATTCCTTTATAACATCTGGAACGTGAAAATGGAGAGATGGCCGAGTTGGTCTAAGGCGTCACGTTAAGGCCGTGATCTCTTCGGAGGCGTGGGTTCGAATCCCACTCTCTTCATTAGTTTTTGCGCTCTTCTTTTTCCCGGTATTTCTCTTGACCTTTGGGATGTACACCACCGGTGATCAGGTAGAGCAACAATTTTATGACATGGCCACTTCACTATATGGATAGCCACTATGATTATGCTCAGTTTAGGCATTGATATGATTGATTTGCCCGCACAGCATTGATGGATATCTTGGCAAATCCCCACGCATACAAAAAAAACCAGCAGCAGCACCTACATTCAAGTAGAGCCGTTGGCAAAATGCCTTCTGCCGGAATTGAACCAGCGACCTTCTGCTTACTAGGCAGACGCTCTGCCAACTGAGCCAAGAAGGCAATATGTCTGAGCGCACTAGATGGGCTCTATGAGGAAAATACCTAAGCAAGAGTCTTATTCTATAAAGCTATTTGGGGTGATAAACTGATGTAGCACCAGAGCCATGATGTCAGAAGGTAGGGCGGCATGATTGTGCGCAACAACGATAGGTTCGAATTGCAGTTGGACATACCCTACGGAGTGGCTAACCAGATGATAAACCGTAAGGCGGTTATGCCAAAAGTTTTGGCAGCCAGCAGTGTTGTTTTGAGGGGCAGTTTAGCCTTGATATTTTGCATTGATTAACTAACCCTAATCAAAGGAGGAAACATGCACATTCCTGGAGCTTCGGGTATATGACTCGGCCATCCAAGTCCTTTTTCTGTTTTGTCAGCTTTATGGTGAGTAAGGTAAGAAGCAACACCTGCGTCCAAGCAGGCACATAACTCCTACTCTTGCCATTCCCAGCAAAACAGCAACGATACAGTAAGCCAGATGCAGCTAGCCAACAAAAGAATGAAACGTATTATCTCATACGTCAAAGTATTGCTCAAAGAAAGGAAATCGCAAAGACACCTACAGCAAAATGCATACTCGGGGAATCGAACCCCGGTCTACCGCGTGGCAGGCGGTAATTATACCACTAAACCAAGTATGCAATTACAATAGGGGGGCGGAAAGGTAGTTCATGATAACATTCAGGGGAAGCAGTGCGCAACTTTGGATGTCACCACCAAAGGCTAAAGAGATTCATAGTCTACCAGCTGGCAAGTATATGCTATAAGGGCGTATGGCCAAATGGATAAGGCGCCTGACTACGGATCAGGAGATTCCAGGTTCGATCCCTGGTATGCTCGTTATTTTGCAACCAACATTTTGTAGTCTACAACTATGAGAAAATGTTACATGCAATGAATCAATGAAATACCATTGAAGGAGAGGTCAATTCATCAAGTGTGCCGAGTTCTTAGTCACAAAAGCATAACGTTGGTGAATAAAATATTGGCTTATCTAGCCAAACATAGAGTGTACTTAGTCAAGAACGTATTTAAATTCAAAAAGGTTTTCCCCATCGGGGAATCGAACCCCGGCCGTCTCGGTGAGAGCGAGAAATCCTAACCACTGGACCAATGAGGACTTGTTGATGATACTACTATATGTTTATCTCTTACTGAACTCGCCATAGTAATAGCACTTACCTAGGCTTAGTGCAAACCGATTGCTACATTGTGAATCTGGGCGTGTGCCTCCCAGTTGGAATCTTGCATTTTAGACCATCAATTCTATATCAAAACAGTAAGATACTCCGGAAGCAACGCAACTTAAGAGTGTATGTATTCGCATACCTCGCATACCAAGGGTTAAGAAGTGTGTAAAGTAGATGCCCTTTGCACATTACTAAATAAGCAAATATTTGTATGTTATCGAACAGCTCGCATAGCTCAGTTGGTTAGAGCGTGGTGCTAATAACGCCAAGGTCGCAGGTTCGACCCCTGCTGTGAGCAAATTTCCTTTTTCGTTTTTTCCTTGCTAACTCATTTCCCTCAAGTTATCGTCGAAATAGATACATACACAAGTGTACTTTCACAAAGTTGTTGTTTAGTGGCTTTGTTATATTGTATGCTGATAAACACTTGGTAGAAATATACAGTTTATTCTTTATTTTATCGTAACTAATTCTCAGATAGTATAGTGGTAAGTATCCCCGCCTGTCACGCGGGAGACCCGGGTTCAATTCCCGGTCTGAGAGCTTTTTACATGCCACTCTAAGTATAGTAGTATAGGCAGTAGCAATATTTTATTACTCGATAACCCGTTTATTTGAAAATACATAGATAATGTTTTTACAACAGTATTTCTGCCTCATATATATATATATACATGTATGTGCCTCCGTTTGCATCTTGGCCATAGTTATAGGATATGGATCTTTACTGGGAATCGTACCAAAGATTTCACCCACACAAAGAGAATACGAATATATGCAATACAAACATTATCTATGTATTTTCAAATAAACGGTTATCGAGTAATAAAATATTGCTACTGCCTATACTACTATACTTAGAGTGGCATGTAAAAAGCTCTCAGACCGGGAATTGAACCCGGGTCTCCCGCGTGACAGGCGGGGATACTTACCACTATACTATCTGAGAATTAGTTACGATAAAATAAAGAATAAACTGTATATTTCTACCAAGTGTTTATCAGCATACAATATAACAAAGCCACTAAACAACAACTTTGTGAAAGTACACTTGTGTATGTATCTATTTCGACGATAACTTGAGGGAAATGAGTTAGCAAGGAAAAAACGAAAAAGGAAATTTGCTCACAGCAGGGGTCGAACCTGCGACCTTGGCGTTATTAGCACCACGCTCTAACCAACTGAGCTATGCGAGCTGTTCGATAACATACAAATATTTGCTTATTTAGTAATGTGCAAAGGGCATCTACTTTACACACTTCTTAACCCTTGGTATGCGAGGTATGCGAATACATACACTCTTAAGTTGCGTTGCTTCCGGAGTATCTTACTGTTTTGATATAGAATTGATGGTCTAAAATGCAAGATTCCAACTGGGAGGCACACGCCCAGATTCACAATGTAGCAATCGGTTTGCACTAAGCCTAGGTAAGTGCTATTACTATGGCGAGTTCAGTAAGAGATAAACATATAGTAGTATCATCAACAAGTCCTCATTGGTCCAGTGGTTAGGATTTCTCGCTCTCACCGAGACGGCCGGGGTTCGATTCCCCGATGGGGAAAACCTTTTTGAATTTAAATACGTTCTTGACTAAGTACACTCTATGTTTGGCTAGATAAGCCAATATTTTATTCACCAACGTTATGCTTTTGTGACTAAGAACTCGGCACACTTGATGAATTGACCTCTCCTTCAATGGTATTTCATTGATTCATTGCATGTAACATTTTCTCATAGTTGTAGACTACAAAATGTTGGTTGCAAAATAACGAGCATACCAGGGATCGAACCTGGAATCTCCTGATCCGTAGTCAGGCGCCTTATCCATTTGGCCATACGCCCTTATAGCATATACTTGCCAGCTGGTAGACTATGAATCTCTTTAGCCTTTGGTGGTGACATCCAAAGTTGCGCACTGCTTCCCCTGAATGTTATCATGAACTACCTTTCCGCCCCCCTATTGTAATTGCATACTTGGTTTAGTGGTATAATTACCGCCTGCCACGCGGTAGACCGGGGTTCGATTCCCCGAGTATGCATTTTGCTGTAGGTGTCTTTGCGATTTCCTTTCTTTGAGCAATACTTTGACGTATGAGATAATACGTTTCATTCTTTTGTTGGCTAGCTGCATCTGGCTTACTGTATCGTTGCTGTTTTGCTGGGAATGGCAAGAGTAGGAGTTATGTGCCTGCTTGGACGCAGGTGTTGCTTCTTACCTTACTCACCATAAAGCTGACAAAACAGAAAAAGGACTTGGATGGCCGAGTCATATACCCGAAGCTCCAGGAATGTGCATGTTTCCTCCTTTGATTAGGGTTAGTTAATCAATGCAAAATATCAAGGCTAAACTGCCCCTCAAAACAACACTGCTGGCTGCCAAAACTTTTGGCATAACCGCCTTACGGTTTATCATCTGGTTAGCCACTCCGTAGGGTATGTCCAACTGCAATTCGAACCTATCGTTGTTGCGCACAATCATGCCGCCCTACCTTCTGACATCATGGCTCTGGTGCTACATCAGTTTATCACCCCAAATAGCTTTATAGAATAAGACTCTTGCTTAGGTATTTTCCTCATAGAGCCCATCTAGTGCGCTCAGACATATTGCCTTCTTGGCTCAGTTGGCAGAGCGTCTGCCTAGTAAGCAGAAGGTCGCTGGTTCAATTCCGGCAGAAGGCATTTTGCCAACGGCTCTACTTGAATGTAGGTGCTGCTGCTGGTTTTTTTTGTATGCGTGGGGATTTGCCAAGATATCCATCAATGCTGTGCGGGCAAATCAATCATATCAATGCCTAAACTGAGCATAATCATAGTGGCTATCCATATAGTGAAGTGGCCATGTCATAAAATTGTTGCTCTACCTGATCACCGGTGGTGTACATCCCAAAGGTCAAGAGAAATACCGGGAAAAAGAAGAGCGCAAAAACTAATGAAGAGAGTGGGATTCGAACCCACGCCTCCGAAGAGATCACGGCCTTAACGTGACGCCTTAGACCAACTCGGCCATCTCTCCATTTTCACGTTCCAGATGTTATAAAGGAATGTATGGGAATGCTGCAATTATTTGAAACATCTAGTCTATCATTGATATTGGTTCCCACTCCCGTGAACTCCCGAACATAGCTCAGTTGGTAGAGCGGAAGACTGTAGTGTTACCATAGCAATCTTTAGGTCCCTGGTTCAAATCCGGGTGTTCGGAGTCTTGTTTTGTCCCAGCTACATTAGTTGGCTGAGAAGTTTTGAGTTTTACTCCTTGGATAATGGCGGTGCAGCTCTTCGCTTCAGTATTCAAGTACATTCATTAAAATAGATAGTTGACAGTAACATGTGTGTGGCACATACAAATATACCCCAGACTCCTAACCCGTTTCCAGCCGAATGGCAAAAAAGGGAGTGCTAAAGCTTCAAGCAAAAGGTAATCGCTCCTGGGTGGGCTTGAACCACCAACCTCCTGATTAACAGTCAGACGCGCTAGCCAATTGCGCCACAAGAGCAATACGCTTGCAACCAAATCTTGATCAGATATATCTCCTTAGTAGTTACAAAGGGGCTAAGTAGTACAAAATCCATACGGGTTACTGCGATTCATTAAAATAACTATTATCCAGAGTATGCCATGACTACGGGATGTATTGCAGATACTAAGGCAAACAGGGCTTGCCCAAGGTAGTGATGACACTATCTTACACTATTAGCCAACTAATTCATACTCAATATTCAAGCAAATGTATAGCCGTCTTAGCTCAGTTGGGAGAGCGTCAGACTGAAGTTCTGAAGGTCCTGCGTTCGATCCGCAGAGACGGCAATTTTTATTTTTTTAGCCAATGTTACTTAAAATTGGCTAAGGTTTGGCAGAAATTTGGACGGTCATAAGAATACAGTCACTAGAGTCACAAGGGAATCACCGGATAGTACTTCATTTAGTTTACATCTATACGCAAAACAAAGGGAACAAGAACGAAATGCCCCCGTGGCCTAATTGGATAAGGCATCAGACTTCTAATCTGAGGATTGTGGGTTCGAGTCCCACCGGGGGTGGCTTTCTCTTTTTGTACTGATTACTGGTCGGCATCAAGAGTCTTTTGTTGCTTGACATGTGTTTTATAGGATTGTGTAGGAAGAGCCATTTCAGAGGTGTGAATCATACCCTTTTGAATGGTTACAGTTTGTATACTATTTAAACTGGAGGTATGCGTGCATGGGCACAGTCAAAATATCAGATTGTAATACAGTCCTACCAAAGGGTCAAAGGGGCGTCTTTGTCTTAGATATTCAACAAAGCAGCGTAGCGCAGAGGAAGCGCGCGGGGCTCATAACCCCGAGGTCGGAGGATCGAAACCTCTCGCTGCTATCTAATCTTTTGCTGACTCCTCAAATGTATGAGTGTCGCTATTACATTTATACCATGAAAATGTGTGAATACTAAATAGGAGTTGAAGAATATGTATACTTATTGCTTCTCTTTACAGAATCCGCAATCAAATCTTGCCCAAGAACTTGCCGTATATGCTAGAAGCCTTTACCTTGACCAGAGGCTTCTAAGCACTCACACACAATAACTTATTGTACTGCCAAGGGTGCAATTTTCATCATGCGAAATAGACCTAGCAAAGGGATGTATTAACGATCGAACTGCTGTGCAACATTACACTTACACATTAACACAGCATTGTAGTTAGAATGTTTTGTTATGAATCGAGGGCAAGCGGAGGAGGACCGGAGGATGTCCAATACGAATCAGAGAGGTTATCTGAATAGTTGATGAACCGGTAAAAGGTTGATGCTTTATTGATAGTGTTCAAAGGAGTTTATATAGAGATAGCCTCGGAGGGAGAGCTTCCGATAACGTAGGGCAAGCTTCCAAAAGGAGGGTTCAAGATGTATTAAATAACGTGTGTATCACTGAGTGCGATTGATCGTCTGTGTGGAATTCCAGGTGTTCGATCAGTAGTGTTCAAGTGATCGGTAGTGACTAGTTAGGATTTAAATCATAACATACTCCCACACTTAAAGAGGTTCTTCTCCTGAAGAGTCCTGTCTATCGGACTTGTAATACCAGTATTTGGTTGGTGGTGTCATTGGGTTTTTTAGCTGTGCTTCCTTTAGTCGGTCTCTATGCACTAGGTCCTCCTTTACTTTACCTGACATGTCTGCGAGTTGAAATGTATTGAAGGGCATTTCTCTTGTGATAATAAAGGGTCCAACCCAATGTGGTTCTAGTTTTAGCCTACTTTCATTTCGGACTAATACAAGTTTTCCCAAAGTTAAGGGTTTTGTTACCACTGTTTTGTTGTACTGTTCTTTCATCTTCTCTGCTTGTCGTTTTAAATTCTTGATGGCATCATGTCTTGCATGTCCTAATTCTTCCAGTTCCCTTGTTCTGAATTCTGCCAAGTCTTTTTGGTTCTTTAAGTCCCAGATGTATGGTGGTAAGGTATCACCTGGGATTCTTGGATGTGTACCATACACTAGGTAGAAGGGGGACTTTTGTGTTGCTGAATGGACTCTAATACGACAGGCAAAGAGTGCTTGATGTACAAATTCATCCCACTTATGTTTGGCTCCTTTGACATAAGTAGTCAGCATCTTCCCAAAGAGTCCATTGAACCTCTCTGTGACCCCATTTGTTCTAGGGTGGTATGCTGATGTCTTCAAATGTCTAACCCCCATTATCTGAAGGTATTCTTTCAAGGTTTGTTCCAAAAAGTTTGCTCCTCTGTCAGACAGAATTTCACCTGGGCATCCAAACTGCATAAAGATTTCCAGGTAAAGGAATTTTGCAACATTTTTTGCAGTAGCTGCTGGCATGGCTTTTGCTATACACCACTTAGTGGTATGGTCAATTGCAGTTATGATCCACTTGTTCCCTCTTGAAGTTTCAGGCAATATTCCAATGAAGTCAATTCCCCATCTGTAGAATGCTGGAACTGGAGTCAGTGGTTCTAATGGGGCATGTTCCTTGTTGTATGGTCTAGCCAGCTGGCACTCAGGGCAGGTCTTGAGGGTCTCAGCTATAAATTGTTTGAGTTTAGGCCACCAGGCTCTCCTTTTAGTTATTTCATAAGTTCCTTGGATGCCCAGATGTCCAAAGGCTTTATGATTCTTGATTATCATGTCACCTCTGTATACAAATGGAATATATGGTACAGGCCCTATTTCTTCCATGTGTCTGTAAAGTACCTCGTCTTCACCATATGAGAAATTCTCTGCTTCTTTCTTAATCTTGACCCTTACTTCCTGTGATAAATCTTCTGGCATTGTCTGACTTGCCAAGTACTCTGGCATGTATTCTGGCCAGTCCAACTCATGATCTACCATTGATATATGTTGCCTTGAGAGTGCATCAGCAACTGTATTCTTTGGCCCAGGGAGGTAGTGGATTTTAAAATCAAATTGTTGTAGTTCTTCAATCCATCTAGTTATTCTTCTGGATAATAGCTTCTGGGTGTGAATGTATCTTAGGGATGCATGATCTGTATATACCACAAAGTGTTTGCCCTCCAAGTAGCATCTCCACACTCTCAGACAATGTAGTATGGCATAGAGTTCTTTTTCATGGACTGGGTAGTTTTGTTCAGTTACTGATAGCTTTTTGGACTCATAAGCAACCGGGTGTTCTTTTTGAGTCAGTACCCCTCCAACAGCTAGATCTGAAGCATCAGTGTATACACAGAAAGGTTCTGAGAAATCAGGCAACTGAAGCACAGGGGTTTGGCATAGCTTTTCTTTCAGAGTTAGGAAAGCTGTCTCACAGTTTGGGGTCCATATATAGTCTTTCTCTTTTTTGGTCAAGTCTGTAAGGGGGGCTGCAATAGTTGCAAAGTCCCTGATGAATCTTCTGTAATATGATGCAAGTCCCAGGAAGGATCTCATTTCAGTGAGTGACTTTGGGGCTTCCCATTTCTGGATAGCATCTATCTTGGCTGGATCCATGTGTAGTCCTTTATCTGAGATTATGTGACCAAGGTATTCAACTGATCTGGTGAGGAATTCACACTTAGGAAGTTGTGCATATAGCTTGTGCTTTTTTTAGTATAGCCAGTACTGTCTTCAAGTGCTTCATGTGGTCATCCATGCTGGTACTATAGATCAGAATGTCATCTAAGTAGACCAGGACAAATTTCTCTAAATATGGTTCCAGGATGCTATTCATGAGTGTCTGAAATGTTGCTGGGGCATTAGTCAGGCCAAAGCTCATCACAACAAACTCATAATGACCATATCTTGTGTTGAATGCTGTCTTAGAGGTGTCTTCAGGCTTAATTCTGATTTGGTGATATCCAGATGCCAGGTCTATTTTAGAGAATATCTTTGCCTTCCCCAGTTGGTCAAAGAGGGCATCAATTCTTGGTAATGGGTAGGAATTTCTGACAGTGATTGCATTTAGGGCCCTGTAGTCCACACAGAACCGTAGCTTCCCATCCTTCTTTGGAGCAAAGAGTACTGGAGCTCCCCATGGTGATTTACTGGGTTTTATCCAGCCTTTAGCCAGGTAGTCCTTCAATGTTTCCTTCAAAGTCTCCATTTCCTTTGGGGAGAACTTATATGGGGCTCTGTTTCTTGGTTTATCATCTGTTACTTCTATGGCATGGTCAATCTCTCTGCTTGGGGGTAGTGCAGGGATTTCCTTGGGAAAAACCTCTTGAAACTCTGCTAACAAGGTCTTGAGCCTGTCATTTGTCACTTCTGTGGTCTCTTGGATTTTGGCAAAGGCTATCATGTGCAACAGTTTGGGATTCTGTCTGATAGAGTGGGCAAACTGTTTCTTTGATATGGTGTGTTCTGGTGCATTGCCTTTGTCCAGGGTTGGTTTGGGTGACAGATGATATTTTGCATCATCCTTGTTGATTACAACTTCCTGAGTCTGCCAGTTTATGTCAGGATTGTGCTTTCTTAGCCAAGTTTGTCCCACATTGATTTCAAAGTTGGCTTGGGGTATGATAATTGGGGAAATGGTGTCTTGGAAGTCCCTGATTTGTAAAGTCAAGGGTTCAGTCCTGCTGTTCACTATAATTGATTCCTTGGTGGCACAGAGGATGTGAATTGGGGGGCAAGGGATTGTTTGTAGCTTCATCTGATCAGCTACATCTTTTGAAATGTAGACATCAGTTGCTCCACTGTCAATGAGTACAGAGACACATTGGTTGTTGTTGAGAATCCCTGGGAGTTTCAGCATCTTTGGGGTAGTATATAAGCTCTGAGTCCTCTGATACTCCTTAACAAGGCTGATTGTGTGCTCCTCCTCCTTAGTGGAGAGTTGGAATACTCTTTGTAATGGCCTCTTTGGGCATTCATTGACTTTATGACCCTGTTCCTTGCAGTAAAAGCATAGTCCAAGCTTGAAGCATTCCTCTTTAGAAGGTCTTGGTGTGCTCTGCATAACATCTAGGTCCATAGGCTCCAGTGTGTGGGGGTAGTGTGCACCTTGTTCAGTGATTGGTTGACTACCAATAGGTATGTGGTTATTGGCTTTGAGGCCTGTAGTAGTTCTTGAGTGACCAATTCTGTGGTTGACAGCCCTTCTGAAGTGTATGGCATCATATCTTTCTGCCAGTTCCATAGCCTCTACTAGGGTTTTGGGGTCTTTGTATTCAATTTCCCATCTAGTGTTGGATTTCAGGCCTCTTAGGTATTGCTCAAGTAGTTCAGTATCAGGCATGTTTTGAATTTCCATACTAAGCAAGTTAAACTGCTCATTGTACTCTTGAACAGACTTGGCTTGAAAGAGTTTGGACAGTTTTTCTCTTGCCATTCTATCAGCATTGATAGGTGTAAACCTCTTTCTCAATGCTTTAACAAAGTCAGCCCAGGAGGCTATGGGTGGAAAGATGCCCCTATTCATTCCTTGAATGTGAAGTTTCCACCACATGGTTGCTTCCTTTCTGAAAAGTGAACAGGCATAATGTACTTTGACTTCTTCAGAGTCATCTGAGAAGTATAGGTACTGCTCTACTTCAAATATCCAAGTCTCTAGAGTGGCAGTGTGTCTTTTGCCTTCAAAGATGTTGGGTTTCCGGAGTGTCTCCCCCAAGACGAAGGATGTCTTGCTCCTTGATCACGATCAACCTACGGTGCTAGGTTGTTCAAGAATACGTCTTAGGCAGTTTGCGAACTCCCTCTAGACCAGTCTGAACCTCACTGCGTAGTGAGTGGTGTTGTTTGCGCAACATCGAGAAAGCCATATTGTTGGCGTCCCTGAAGAAGAGTACCTGCGAGAGGTATGTCTTTCCCCAGAAGTTTATGAAGCTGCACATGGTGTGCACATGTTCGTCCCAGGAATCTAGCAGTCATTGCTAATGATGGAAAACCCCTAAGTAAGGCGGTTTGAAAGAAGTTCTCCTAGTCACAGGATCCCAGAAGGTCGTTGGTTAGTACTCAACGACGGAAGATTTGTTATTTGCCTCCATTGAGGGAGGTTCAGAGAATCACCGACCGTGATTCAGTTTGTCTCGAAATGATGTTGTAGTCGTGGTGGCGGTCAGCTCTCTCGATTACCTCTGGTTGATTTATTCGCTGCTACCAATGTTATGAATCGAGGGCAAGCGGAGGAGGACCGGAGGATGTCCAATACGAATCAGAGAGGTTATCTGAATAGTTGATGAACCGGTAAAAGGTTGATGCTTTATTGATAGTGTTCAAAGGAGTTTATATAGAGATAGCCTCGGAGGGAGAGCTTCCGATAACGTAGGGCAAGCTTCCAAAAGGAGGGTTCAAGATGTATTAAATAACGTGTGTATCACTGAGTGCGATTGATCGTCTGTGTGGAATTCCAGGTGTTCGATCAGTAGTGTTCAAGTGATCGGTAGTGACTAGTTAGGATTTAAATCATAACAGTTTTCATGTATTCCTCATTGGTCCAGTGGTTAGGATTTCTCGCTTTCACCGAGACGGCCGGGGTTCGATTCCCCGATGGGGAACTTTTGCATTCAACTACGTTGTAAAGGCTCATTTTTAATGTTGTTTGAATTTTGCTGGCACAATGTTGTACCTCCTGAATGATTATTGCTACCCTACCGTGGGGTAT
>MCFE01001174.1:0-14474 GCA_002104905.1 Basidiobolus meristosporus CBS 931.73 | reverse complement strand
CTGGGTACCTGGTATTTGGGTGAAAATATTCTAAGTAAATCCCAACAAGGAATTTGGTCAGTTTTCTCTAGGATTTGAGGGTAATGATATAAGTGACTAAGTTAGGTGAATATTCAGGTGGAATTACAAATTTTTAGAACACTCCCACTCAGCTAAATGTTCATACTGACTAGTCCTCACTTTGACCTAAGATAATCAAACTTGTCTCTAGCTAATGGTTTGGTAAATATGTCTGCAATCATTTCATCTGTAGGACAGTAAACTAAGCTAACCAAGTTATTCTCTGTAGCTTCACATATGAAATGATGTCTAATATCTATGTGCTTGGTTCTAGCATGAAAAGTTGGATTTCTACCTAATTGTATACATCCTTGATTATCTTGAAATAAAGTAATAGGTGTTTTTTGACATAGGTCTAAATCTGTAGAAAGCTTTCTTAACCACATTACTTCTTTTGTAGCTTCACAGGCTGCCATGTACTCTGCCTCTGAGGTAGAAAGTGCTATGGTTGGTTGCTTTCTTGAATTCCATGAAATTGCTCCTTTACAGTAAAGAAAGGTTTATCCTGTGGTGGATCTTCTGTTGTCCAAGTTTCATCCCCAATCAGCATCAGAGTATCCCACAAGATCCTGTTCTGAATCCTTATAAGTGTCTCTTAAGCAAATATCAGCAGTTCCTTTTAGGTATCCAAAAATCCGCTTAACTGCTGCAATATGATCAGATCCGTAGTTCTGATTATGTTGGCTGACAACTCCCACTGAATATGAGATATCTGGACATGTTCCAGGCATGATATACATCAGACTACCAAACATAGACTGATAAGGAAAGTCAGGGCTTTCAGATTGCACCAAGCTCTCTTGATTTGATTGAGTTTTGACCAAGTAAAGGTTTGTCTCCATTGGGGTAGCTGCTGGTTTACAGTCTTCCATTTGGTACTTCTTTGATATATCTTGAATTTGTTGTAAAAATTTGTAATTCCACCTAAGTATTCACCTAACTTAGTCACTTAGATCATTACCCTCAAATCCTAGAAAATACTGACCAATTTCCTTGTTGGGATTTATTTAGAATATTTTCACCAAAATACCAGGTACCCAGAATATGAAAATTCTCAAAGTTGTCCAAACAGCCCCAAACTTTGCACATATGTTCTTGGGACCTTCCTTAACCTATTCTACATGTTTGTAATGCCAAGACCAGGTATTAGTATAAATACTACTTTGATATTCAATAAATCATTAAGTTAAAACCACATAATCTACTTGTTCTCCCAATCACTTCCAATATCTCTAAGATCCTTACAACAGGTTATGAGCCCCAAGCTGTCACTCTCTGCAATGTCTACTACTGCTATTACTGGAACTTTTCCCTCTGCTGAAAAGTAGGATGGATCTCACTATCAAGTGTGGAAGGTGAAGATGAAGATGCTGCTACAAGAAAGAGGCCTTTGGGATATTGTCATGGGAAAAGAATACCCTCCTAAAAATGTGGGAGAGGAAGCCTTGAAGTACAAGAAGAAAGAACAAAGTGCTCTTAACTGCATATGCCTTAATGTTAAGGACAAATTGTTAATTCAATGCTCAAGAGCAAAAATGGCAAAGAATGCCTGGAAGGCATTAGATGACACCTACCAGTCATGTTCAGCTGCTAAGGAAATGTCTCTGAGATGAAAATTCTTTACTACAAAGATGCTGCCAGGAGAAGAAATGAAATATTTAATTAACAGAATTACCCTGCTGGTAGATGAGATGGAATTTGTGGGTGTACCAACTACTGATGAGGATGTGATAGTTACCATCCTGAATAGCCTGACAGACAAGTTTCAGGGCATTGTATCAGCCCTGGAGTCCAGAACTGAAGACTTGACCTTAAATTACGTATATGGAAGGCCCCTGGATGAAGAATTAAGAAAATCAAGCGCTAATGAGAAGTACAAAGAAAATGCTTTAATAAGCAGTGATGACCAACAAAGGAGGTACCCAAGACCCTTCAAAGGCAACAGCAACCAATTTTGCAACTACTGCAAAAGGAAAGGACACACATCAGACCAGTGTCTCAAAAAGAGAGATTATCAGCAAAAGAAGCCTGAATATGGAAATGCGGCAACAACTGAAGATATACTGTTCATATCTGCACTAAATATGACCACAAACAAGGATTCTCAGATGTGGTATACTCACTCTGGAGCTTCCCAACACTTTACACACCTAAAAGAACTTTTTACCCAATATCAAGAAATTCCAATTAAGAAGGTTTTCATGGTTGACAATAGAACACTTGATGCAGTGGGAGAAGGAACTATCCAAGTAAACCTTAGAAGCAGTGAAGGAAGCCACACACCGACATTTAAAGAAGTACTCTATATACCAGAAATAGCCAAGAACCTACTCTCTGTAAGCAAGGCCACAGAAAAAGGACTCAGTTTCAGTTTTGACAATTCTGGATGCAGGATCACTGATCAAAATGGTGCTCATATTGCTTTGGGCATCAGAGATCAGAATCTATACAAGTTGACTTATATTCCATCATATCTGGAAGCCAATATAAGTAACTTAAATGAAGAAACACCAATGCTTTGGCAAAGGAGATTTGGGCACATCAATTTTGATTATTTGCATAAAATGATCAAATATCAGCTAATTTCTGGAGTGAAAATTGATCCCCCAGCCAATTTGGAGCACTGTGAAGCCTGCATATATGGGAAGCAAGCCAGACAGCCGTTCAAGAGCTTTGGGTTAATCAAAACTAAGAAATAATTAGATCTAATTCACGCAGATCTGCGTGGACCTTTGCAAAATTTATCCTTAGGCAGGATGAAGTATTTAATCACTTTTATTGATGATTATACAAGATACACTTGGGTCTACTTCATGGAGAGAAAGGAAGAAGCTCTGTCTAGGCTCAGGGAGTTTAAAGCCATGGTGGAGAGAGAAACTGGTGAAAAAATCAAGAAAATATGCTCTGACAATGGTGGAGAATATACCTCAAAACTCTTCATCAAATTCTGCAAAATTCATGGGATAAAGCAAAAGACTACTGTACCATACTCTCCACAGCAAAATGGAGTAGAAGAACATCCTAACAGATCAATAATTGATATGGCAAGATCTATGATCCATGATCAAAAATTATGCTATGATTTTTGGGCGGAATCAGTTGCCACTGCTGTATATCTTGAAAATAGGAGTTATAACAGAATACTTTGTGATTCTACTTCATTTGAAGCATGGTATGGATACAGACCAAGTGCAGAACATTTAAGAATATTTGGGTGTACAGCATATGCCAAAAAACTGGCCGGAAATCAGTCAAAATTTGAGCCAAAAAGTGTAAAATGCATATTTTTGGGCTACTGCAATGAGAGTAAGGCATACAGACTCTACAATACCAAAGCAAAGAAGCTGATCAAGTCCAGGGATGTGTTGCTTGATGAAAACTCAGAATTTTCACAAAAAATGACATCAAATGATGACAAAAATTTTATCTCAAGTCCACTAATTGTCAGGATTGAATCAGAGCAAAACAATGAAATTTTTTCACTCCAGAAGACTCTACAACCATGGTTCAGCCAGAATCAGTGTCCAGGAATATCCTAGAAGTGATCATTCCAGTATCAAATGCATGGAGATCCAATTGGACAAGAAATAGCCCAAATTACTATATCAATGAGGGTACAAACTTAGCCTATGCCTATTCAGTCCATATTGATGAGCCCCAGACTGTAAAAGAGGCCCTAAATAGCCATCAGATAAGGTTTTGGAGATCTGCAATGACTGAGGAATATTGGGCCCTGATGCAAAATCAAACTTGGGACTTAGTCAAATTACCAATCAATCAAAAACCAATTGGATGCAGATGGGTCTTCAGAACAAAATACAAGGCTGATGGTACAGTTGAAAGACACAAACCAAGACTTGTAGCCAAAGGATACTCTCAAACAAAAGGACTTGACTATACTGAGACCTTTGCATTGGTAGCAAAGTTTAATTCCATCAGATTAATATTGGCTATTGCAGCCAAATATAAGTTGTTTATTCATTAAATGGATATAAAAGCTGCATTTTTGAATGGAAAACTTGATGAGAATGTGTATATGGACCAGCCTGATGGGTTTGTTGACAAAGATAACCCCCATTTGGTCTGCCAGCTTAAACAGTCACTTTATGGTCTCAAACAATCACCAAGAGCCTGAAATTGCAAGATAGATACTTATTAGGTATCTTTGAGTTTCAAAAGAAGTAATGCTGCCTATAGTATATACCATAAGCCATATAGAGCAAATCCAGTTCTATTAGCTCTATATGTGAATGATCTTATTATAGCCTTCAATAACCTAGAAACATTGGAAGAGACTAAATCCAGCCTATCTAAGGAGTTCAAGATGTCCAATCTAGGAGAACTTAGTTACTACTTAGGGATTAGGTTCTCCAAAGACAGAAGTACCCAGACTATAACCCTAAGCTAATCCAAGTATATTCAAGATATACTAAAGAAGTACCAAATGGAAGACTGTAAACCAGCAGCTACCCCAATGGAGACAAACCTTAACTTGGTCAAAACTCAACCAAATCAAGAGAGCTTGGTGCAATCTGAAAGCCCTGACTTTCTTTATCAATCTATGTTTGGTAGTCTGATGTATGTCATGCTTGGAACACGTCCAGATATATCATATTCCGTGGTAGTTGTCAGCCAACATAATCAGAACTACGGATCTGATCATATTGCAGCAGTTAAGCGGATTTTTGGATACCTAAAAGGAACTGCTGATATTTGCTTAAGATACACTTATAAGGATTCAGAACAGGATCTTGTGGGATACTCTGATGCTGATTGGGGATGAAACTTGGACGTCGGAAGATCCACCACAGGATACACCTTTCTTTACTGTAAAGGAGCAATTTCATGGAATTCAAGAAAGCAACCAACCGTAGCACTTTCTACCTCAGAGGCAGAGTACATGGCAGCCTGTGAAGCTACAAAAGAAGCAATGTGGTTAAGAAAACTTTTTACAGATTTTGGCCTATGTCAAAAAACATCTTTTACTTTATTTCAAGATAATCAAGGATGTATACGATTAGGTAGAAATCCAACTTTTCATGCTAGAACCAAGCACATAGATTTTAGACATCATTTCATACGTAAAGCTATAGAGAATAACTTAGTTAGCTTAGTTTACTGTCCTACAGATGAAATGATTGCAGACATACTTACCAAACCATTAGCTAGAGACAAGTTTGAATATCTTAGGTCAAAGTTAGGACTGGCCAGTATGAACATTTAGCTGAGTGGGAGTGTTCTAAGAATTTGTAATTCCACCTAAATATTCACCTAACTTAGTCACTTAGATTATTACCCTCAAATCCTAGAGAATACTGACCAAATCCCTTGTCGGGATTTACTTAGAATATTTTTACCAAAATACCAGGTACCCAGAATATGATAATTCTCAAAGTTGTCCAAACAGCCCCAAACTTTGCTCACATGTTCTTGGGACCTTCCTTAACCAATTCGGAGTGTTTGTAATGCCAAGACCAGGTAAAAGTGTCAATACTACTTTACATTCAACAAATCATTAAGTGAAAACCACACAATCTACTTGTTCTCCCTGTCACTTCCAATATCTCCAAGACTCTTACATCAGAAAATACTTGGATTGGCTTAGGGTTTTAGTCTGGGTACTTCTGTCTATGGAGAACTTAATCCCTAAGTAGTAACTAAGTTCTCCTAGATTGGACATCTTGAGCTCCTTAGATAGGCTGGATTTAGTCTCTTCCAATGTTTCTAGGTTATTGGCGGCTATAATAAGATCATCCACATATAGAGCTAATAGAACTGGATTTGCTCTATATGGCTTATGGTATATACTATAGGCAGCATTACTTCTTTTGAAACTCAAAGATACCTAATAAGTATCTATCTTGCAATTTCAGGCTCTTGGTCATTGTTTGAGACCATATAGTGACTTTTTAAGCTTGCAGACTAAATGGGGGTTATCTTAGTCAGCAAACCCATCAGGCTAGTCTATATACACATTCTCATCAAGCTTTCCATTCAAAAATGCAGCTTTTACATCCATTTGATGAATAAACAACTTATATTTGGCTGCAATAGCCAATATTAATCTGATGAAATTAAACTTTGCTACCGGTGCAAAGGTCTCAGTATAGTCAAGTCCTTTTGTTTGAGAGCATCCTTTGGCTACAAGTCTTGGTTTGTGTCTTTCAATTGTACCATCAGCCTTGTATTTTGTTCTGAAGACCCATCTGCATCCAATTGGTTTTTGGTTGATTGGTAATTTGACTAAGTCCCAAGTTTGATTTTGCATCAGGGCCCAATATTCCTCAGTCATTGCAAATCTCCAAAACCTTGTCTGAGGGCTATTCAGGGCCTCTTTTACAGTCTGGGGCTCATCAATATGGACTGAATAGGCATAGGCTAAGTTTGTACCCTCATTGATATAGTAATTTGGGATATTTCTTGTCCAATTGGATCTCCAGGCATTTGATACTGGAAAGACCACTTCTGGGATATTCCAGACACTGATTCTGGCTGAACCACAGTTGTAGAGTCCTCTGGAGTGAAAAAATATTCATTGTTTTGCTCTGATTCAATCCTGACAATTGGTGGACTTGAGATCAAATTTTTGTCATCATTTGATGTCATTTTTTGTGAAATTTCTGAGTTTTCATCAAGCAACACATCCCTGGACTTGATCAGCTTCTTTGCTTTGGTATTGTAGAGTCTGTATGCCTTACTCTCATTGCAGTAGCCCAAAAATATGCATTTTACACTTTTTGGCTCAAATTTTGACTGATTTCCAGCCAGTTTTTTGGCATATGCTGTACACCCAAATATTCTTAAATGTTCTGCACTTGGTCTGTGTCCATACCATCCTTCAAATGGAGTAGAATCACAAAGTATTCTGTTATAGCTCCTATTTCTAAGGTATACAGCAGTGGCAACTGATTCTGCCCAAAAATCATAGCATAATTTTTGATTATGGGTCATAGATTGTGCCATATCAATTATTGATCTGTTAGCACATTCTGCTACTTCATTTTGCTGTGGGGAGTATGGTACAGTACCCTCTTGCTTTATCCCATGAATTTTGCAGAAGTGGATGAAGAGTTTTGAGGTATATTCTCCACCATTGTCAGGGCATATTTTCTTGATTTTTTCACCAGTTTCTCTCTCCACCATGGCTTTAAACTCCCTGAGCTTAGGCAGAGCTTCTTCCTTTCTCTTCATGAAGTAGACCCATGTGTATCTTGTATAATCATCAATAAAAGTGATTAAATAGTTCATCCCGCCTAAGGATAAATTTTGCAAAGGTCCACGCAGATCTGAGTGAATTAGATCTAATTATTTCTTAGTTTTGATTAACCCAAAGCTCTTGAACCGTTGTCTGGCTTGTTTTCCATATATGCAGGCTTCACAGTGCTCCAAATTGGCTGGGGGATCAATTTTCACTCCAGAAATTAGCTGATCTTTGATCATTTTATGCAAATAATCAAAATTGATGTGCACAAATCTCCTGTGCCAAAGCATTGGTGTTTCTTCATTTAAGTTACTTATATTGGCTTCCAGATATGATGGAATATAAGTCAACTTGTATAGATTCTGATCTCTGATGCCCAAAGTAATATGGGCACCAATTTGATCAGTGATCCTGCATCCAGAATTGTCAAAAACTGAAACTGAGTCCTTCTGCTGGGGCCTTGCTTACAGAGAGTAGGTTCTTGGCTATTTCAGGTACATAGAGTACCTCTTTAAAGGTCAGTGTATGGCTTCCTTCACTACTCCTAAGGTTTACTTGGATAGTTTCTTCTCCCACTGCATCAAGTGTTCTATTGTCAACCATGAAAACCTTCTTAATTGGAATTTCTTGATATTGGGTAAAAAGTTCTTTTTGGTGTGTAAAGTGTTGAGAAGCTCCAGAGTCAGTATACCACATCTGAGAATCCTTGTTTGCGGTCATATATAGTGCAGATAGGAATAGTCTTTCTTCAGTTGCTGCAGCATTTCCATTTTGGGCTTCTTTTGCTGATAATATTGCTTTTTGAGACACCGGTCTGATGTATGTCCTTTCCTTTTGCAGTAGTTGCAAAACAGGTTGTTGTTGTCTTTTTATGGTCTTGGGTACCTCCTTTGTTGGCTATCATTGCTTATTAAAGCATTTCCTTCTTCCTTCTTATTGACGCTGTGGTGGTGTATAGGTCCAAGGGAGAGATACGTCCAACACTTCTCAAGTGTTTTGTGTGTGGGGTGTTCACTGGGTGCAATAACCTCTGGCAAAAGCTTGCTAGGAATACTTGGGTTCTGTCTCTAATCTAATGTGAAGGGGAATAAAGCCACAAGCTTGTCAAGGGAAAACTATTGAGCTACAATCCCCAACTTAGTTGGCGTCTTAACAAAAGTATGTGCTGGGTTCAGCGTCCTTTGAGATGACAATGTACTAAAGCTTCCAAAGTCAAAACAACTGTAAACTCCACCAGCAGGGACTTGATAAGAATGCAGCTGTGGTCAATAGTTACAAACATAGTAAAGTATCTTTGCCTGTACAAGAACAAACTTGGAAAAGAATCAAATATAATAAAAGATACCTACTCTGAGTATTCCTCACAAGTAGTGCCTACAAGGTCAGTTGGCTGTCAGCACAGTTTCCTGGGAGTGTCCTGTGGTCTGGGGTTGGAAGTTCAGGTAGCAGCAGGTAGCAGCAATCACACTAATCAACAAGTCAGTATATTGATAAAAGGGATGATGATTTATTGTAGAGGGATAGCCTCCCTTATATACTTTTCTCACTGGCTAAGTGATTACTAATCATGGTGTTCCAGAAGGTTCCAGACATCAATAGAAATCTTAATGATATCAGAATGACCTAAGAATGTTCTAAGCAGGTGCTGGAAGGTTCTAAGAGGCAGAGCACATCCAACCAATCAGAAATCAGTATTCTGAAACCTGTGTAACATGGGGATACCATATATGGTATGGAAATGCTAGGGATGGTGACACGGGTTGATCATGTGTCACAGGTACTGGCGCAGGTACTTGCCTAATATAGAAGCACTTATAGCTAGTAATCTTACATAAAGTGAGGGGTAACTTATGCAATAAGGTAAGCAGGTGTGATAGTCTACTGGCTTATGGGATAGTACTGATTGGGTAAAACAAATGGGATAAAACTAAAATAAATGTAGTAGAGATATAGGGAAGTAGAAAATGAGGGAATGAGCACATCTGTCAGTGGGTGTCACTGTCACCCCACTACAGCGCTTGATTTTCTTAATTCTTCATCCAGGAGCCTTCCATATACATAATTTAAGGTCAAATCTTCAGTTCTGGACTCTAGGGCTGATACAAGGCCCTGAAACCGGTCTGTCAGGCTATTCAGGATGGTAACTGTCACATCCTCATCATTAGTTGGTACACCCACAGATTCCATCTCATCTACCAGCAGGGTAATTCTGTTAATTAGATTTTTCATTTCTTCTCCAGGCTGCATCTTTGTAATAAATAGTTTTTGTCTCAGATACATTTTCTTGGCAGCTGAGCATGACTGGTTGGTGTCTTCTAATGCCTTCCAGGCATTCTTTGCCATTTTTGCTCATGAGCATTGAATTAACAATTTGTCTTTAACATTAAGGCAAATGCAGTTAAAGGCACTTTGTTCTTTCTTCTGGTTCTTCAAGGCTTCTTCTCCCACATTTTTAGGAGGGCACTCTTCTCCCATGACAATATCCCAAAGGCCTCTTTCTTGTAGCAGCATCTTCATCTTCACCTTCCACACTTGGTAGTTAGATCCATCCAACTTTTCAGCAGAGGGAAATATTCCAGTAATAGCAGTAGTAGACATTGCAGAGAGTGACAGCTTGGGGCTCATAGCCTGTTGTAAGAGTCTTGGAGATATTGGAAGTGATTGGGAGAACAAGTAGAATATGTGGTTTTCACTTAATGATTTATTGAATGTAAAAGTAGTATTTATACTTTTACCTGGTCTTGGCATTACAAACATGTAGAATAGACTTAGGAAGGTCCCAAAAACATGTGTGCAACTTTTGGGGCTGCTTGGACAACTTTGAGAATTTCATGTTTGGGGTACCTGGTATTTTGGTGAAAATATTCTAAGTAAATCCAAACAAGGATCTTGGTCAGTATTCTCTAGGATTTGAGGGTGATGATCTAAGTGACTAAGTTAGGTGAATATTCAGGTGGAATTATGAGCTTTTACAACAGTAATTGGCTGATTCAGTAAAAAAGATATTCTGACACACTTATCAGCCACACCTTTTCCTAGTAATTCAATCTCCCAATCCTAAGCCTGATCACTGCCTGTGAGAAATAATTGTGTTGAATCTGTCAACAGGCTGCTACAGAACCTAAGTCCCATGACTAGGAGCTTTTGATCCCTTCAACACATCTTGCAAAGAAAATGAATGAATAATTGCACCCCTTAGTTTGAGAAAACTTAGTCAATATTACTCATTAAGCTATCTAAGTAAACCTAAGAAGCAGTGAAGTAAGCCACACACTCACCTTCAAAAAAGGACTCTGTGTTCCAGAAATACCTAAAAACCTACTATCTATAAGCAAGCCACAGCAGAAGGACTAAGTTTCAGCAATAACAATTCTGGATGCTGGATCACTGATAATGATGGCGCCCATATTGCTCTGGATATCAGAGATCAGAATCTACACAAGTTGACTTATATTCCATCACATCTGAAAGCCATATAGGTAACTTGAGTAAAGAAACACCAATGCTTTAGCACAAGAGATTTGAACACAACAATTTTGATTATGTGCACAAAATTATCAAAGGTGAGCTAGTTTCTGGAGTAAACTGTTCCCCAAACTGATTTGAAACTCTGCGAAGCCTGCAAATATAAGAAAAAAGCCCAACAACTGCCTAAGAGCTGTGGGTTAATCAAGGCCCCATGTGCAGGTAATCCATTAAGTAATACAAAGTTGTGTAGGGTGCAACAAGCAACTAATCCTGAGTAGGAAACTCTACCAAGGTATGCCAGATTTCTCATGGTCACAAGCTAACTTCTACACCATTCAGTATGGAATTCACACAAACAAGAGCTGTTGTAAAAATTTGTATTTCCACCTAAATAGTCACCTAACTTAGTCACTTGGATCATCACCTTCAAATCCTAGAGAATACTGACCAAAATTCCTTGTTGGGATTTACTTAAAATATTTTCACCAAAATACTAGGTACCCAGAACATGAAAATTCTCAAAGCTGTCCAAACAGCCCCAAACGTTGCACACATGCTCTTGGGACCTTCCTTAACCTATTCTACGTGTTTGTAATGGCAAAACTGGGTAAAAGTATAAATGCTACTTTTACATTCAATAAATCATTAAGTGAAAACCACATATTCTACTTGTTCTCCAAATCACTTCCAATATCTCCAAGACTCTTACAACAAGAGCCAGAGTGCACCTATAAGGGGGACTAGAATCCAGCAGGGAGAAGAAATATATTGGTCAAATACCAAGAAGTTCATTGGAGATACTTGGGAGGTATTCATGGTAGAAGTGGCAACAATCAAGCATATGTTTGCAAGATGTATATGTTATCAGCAGTACAAGGTGTATGGCAACTTTGCAAGTATCACACTAAAAAGCTGTAAAGTTGAGGTGATAGAATTATGTCAATTGCAGCAGGTGTGCATTTCTAGAGGTTAATAAGCAGGAGGTCATAGAATTTTTTGACTTGAACTATATGTGGAATACCCAAGGTAGTAGTGGGTGAGCAAATAGAGAGGGGTGATTTTACAGTGGAATATATGAATTGCACAAGGGGAGGTAGAAAAAGTAAATACTATTGTGTAAATTGGTACAGTAGCATTATACAGTACTAGCTGTAGGCCACCATACTGCTGTTATAATGCCATTATTATCTTGCTGTGAAGCCGTTGAAATACCACCAAGATTTTTTCCATATAAGGCAGTTGGATGTCCTGGCTGGTTGGATCCATTTAAAATAGTTGTAGAGCGCAATAAGACTGCAACAATGCCATGCAATCATTGTCTCAGCACCATTCAGATCCTGTCATGTTTTATCTCTTTGTTTGCAGTAAAATTAGCAAAATGCCATCATGATCCTGTCATAAGATTGTCAAGAGGGTCACTAATTGCAAGCTGCTGGTATTATGACAGTCTCTAAATGGGATCCTTATGGCTGATCTGGATTGGATCTACCTGTGGGACTAAATAATTTTTCATGGGGGTAGTGACTGCTGAATGGTCAAATGTGACTTGTGTAGCCAAACACTAGGCATGGTCCTTGAAATACTTCCTACACTGTCTCTGTGCTTCATGGCTGAGAGGCTTGCTACAATAGTTGCATGGTCTTTTTTCTCTTCTCTTATGGTGTTGAATCAAAGTAGTCTGTACATGGGGCATACAGTTTGACATTCAACAATGTAACACTATTATATCACTGTTTTGTCAATGCTTATGTGAATTTAAGACAGTGGTGTATTTGAGACATTGCACCTACATGAATGTAAGATTTAATGATGACCTGCCATAGTAATCAATATAAATGAAGTTGTGGCTCTGCATACACACATATATGTAACACCATATCCCCTTTGATCTGAATCACTTCCATATATACATGCCTCCAAAAAATAAAGCAAAGTTGTCTGGTTCCCAACCAAACCCCACCACTGACAGCAGCAGAAGAATGGTTGTACAACAGCTTGCTTTGACATTCAGTGCAACAAGCAGGGCTACAACCAAAAAAGACCCTGGGGACAGTGGGCCCACTGAATGGAATATTGCAGACTCCTCAGGCTCTCTGTCAAGCAGGAAATTGGGAATATCTGCAGAGCCAAAAGCTGCCCATATTGCTGAAGCAGATGAGAATGTAGCAAAAGCAGTACCTTCAGATGAAGGCCAGCAAGTGGCTGTCATAACATCACCACCACCTGTATTAGCAAGTATGTTGTCAGCTCATACCAAAGCATTAATGAGGCAAATAGGTGCAGTGGCTGATAAGATAGAAGCAATAGCCCAGATATATCAAGAAATAGCCCAGAAACAGGATGTGAGGATAAAAGGTGTAGATTAATCAAGATCCCAGGTAGAGAAAGCTGTATCTTTGCTGCAAAGAAGAAACTCCAGTAGCTCAATGTCACAGCCAAGAATTGAGACATTTCCTGATGTAATAGCAGAGAAACACCATACAGTCTTTGAAGCACAACAACAGTGCCCAAAGATAATGGCCACAGAAAAACCTATCACAGCATGGGAGTGAGAAAATGTAGTGTTTACCAAAGCCTAAAAATCAAAAGATATTCAAGATCCATGAAGCCATTGAGTGCAATGATGAAGAGCGGGCTAATATTCAAAAGCTGTTAGAAGTCTAGTATGCCAACACTTTAAGGCCAGCATACTATGGGACCATCAGGAACTCAGGGCCAAGCAGAATGCACTTGACTTGCTTCATGGGCATTATTCTGGATTCAAACAAGCAAACAGATTTTGGGCCAGCATTGGTATACTAAGAAAGTATCTCAGGAATAGTAGAAACCATCAAAGGCAGAAGAACAAGGGTGCAATGGCTAAAAGCCAGCAGCTTCCTCAAGAGCCTGTTACAAGCAGGGCCAAAAGCTCCAAACAAGTGTCAAAGAGGCATCAGATAGCTGGAAGAGGGCCAATAAGGGAAAAGCAGGCAGATGTAGATGCACCAGCACAACATTTACCAAGGAAAAAGTGTAGTTCTACTCAAGAAGCTCTCAGTCAAAGTAGCAGTGAAGGACCTGGCAGTAATAAAACAAGCAGCCACCTCAGGAGCCCATCATAGCATGGGCTGAGAGCTTGAAACAAGTGGGAAAGAAGCATCAGGTTGCCTGCAGGGTGCCAACAAGGGACAATCAGGCCAAAACAGATGCATCAGAGCAGCACTTATCAAGGAAAAAACATAGTTCAATACAAGAAGCACTCAAACAGAGTAGTTGCAAATGACCTGGCAGTGACAAAGGAAAAGGTAAAGAGGAAAAAGTCTACCATAGCCAGAGGTAAGGAAGCTTAAGAAAAAAGCTGCAGTTCTCACTAATAATGCTATTAGCCCAGAACAGACTGAATCCCATCATAGCCAAGAAGAATTACCAACAAGAAAACAGCTGTTTTAGCAAGATTTGGAAGTGCAGCCAGCTGAGCTACACTCCAGTGAGGTAGATGAGTTTGCAGTGAAAGGCAATTTGTCTATCACAGCCTCCACATCTGCCATTGTTGATAGAGTGGATATTCCACTGACTACAAAGTAGCAACATTAAGAACTCAAAAGGCTATCACAATGCCTTCAGTGGAAATTTAGAACATCAATAGGCAAACCAAGAGGTTGCAGCACTTCTTCAAGAGCAGTGCTCAAGAAAACACACTTGAATATTGCAGGGACTTATTGCAAAGACTGGCAGATGAGGAGCTAGACCTTGTAGGGCTAGCTGA
>MCFE01001173.1:0-14652 GCA_002104905.1 Basidiobolus meristosporus CBS 931.73 | reverse complement strand
GAGCAACCTTCCTTTTCACGGCTGTTTGTTCCTCTCTTGAAGAGTTCTCTTTTTTTTCTAGCAGGATCTCTAGCTCGCGAATCCGATCCGATGCCTGGTGAAGCTCCTTCTGCGTGTCAATCTGATCTACAGTAAGGCAGTTTTGAGCTATGGATGCGTGATGCTTCTGGGGCTTCGGACACTGGGCATTGCTTTCTCTGGTATCATGGGTTTGTTCCAGTTGCATGAATGATTTCTAATTTTCCAAGTAAGTATTCCGGGCAGGGCGGATTGGATGTGGTCGCATGCTTCTTAATACCTTTACTTTCTCAATATCCGTTTGAACCAAGGAGATCAAACTCTGCCATTTTGATTTGAGTTCTCCGGCGCTGGTAAAGAGCTTGTCAGTTGTGTATATTTCCTTCAATCTCTCTTCCACAGCCTTGAGAAAGAGTCTGGATAAAATGAAAATTAGCGGCGGCTCAGGCAAAGCAGTGGCCACACTGCTTACCTGATTCCCAGGAAGCATTCTTCTTTGATGTGAGACAAATGCTGGTGGTACAATGTCTTTTGATCAATCAGTTCGTATAACTTCTCTGCCAAGGCAGTGGCAAATGATTCGAAGTCCGAGTTGATGTCGATCTTGGCTACGGGCTGTCGTTAAATATAGGTGAAATTGTCAGTATGCTAACGGCAGAGAACAGGGATACTTATCCAGCCCAACCTTTTCTTCGTCTTTTTTCTTATCAAGGCTTTCGATGAGGCGAAATATAGTCTCTAAAAGCTCATCCCTCTTGCGAACCTTGTCATTGTAGCCTTGGTTTGCATCGGCAAGCTTCTACATACAGAGAATTTCAATGAACATGAACAATCAATTCTGCAAATAGAGTAATTACTCTTACGCTGTCTGTCAGATTTGTCCTGTCTTCCGTTGGCCCTTTAAGGCCGGCTTTGTGCGTGAATGGGGGGTATTCGGAGTTGACATACTGTGAGTTAAAATGTCAGGATTTGATAAATAAACAGGATTGAACAGCCAAAAGTATTCGGTACCTTTTTATCTCCTGTGTCCATGACTTGAAGCTGAGCAGGATCCAAGTTTAATCGCTTCGATTCTTTATAGTATTGGCCTTTGAGTGTTTCCAGCTCCTTCTGGGCCTTGGTTTTTTGTGCAAGCGCGTCCTCCACTTGAGCCTGGGTTCTTTGCATTTGGGTTTCAAGGCTTTCGACGGTTTGCCGTAGAAACTGGGTTTCAGCTTCGAATTTTTTTGACAAGCGGTCTTTTTCGTGCTCCTGTTGAACTATCTGTTCCTTGTAAATGTCCAAATCCGTCTTGAGGCTATCGACTTCGTGGGTCAGATTTCTAATAAGCTGCTTCTGCGTAGGAGTTCCTCGAAATTCTTCTAAATCTTTCTGTGCTTTGGCTAGGTCGTCTTCTAGTGTTTTTCTATCACGCTCCCACTTGAAACTCTAGAAACCGCTTTTCTTAGGCCAAGTTTGTAACCACTCAAGAAAATTATCCTCATACCTCAAATAGTAACTGCTTCACTCTCTCGGGTCTTGTCTTGTGCAAATATTCCATCATGCACTGGACGCGAAGTTGCAAATCGTAGTTGAGTTTTTCATATTCTTCTAGTTTCTAGAATTGGGAAGGGTAAGTGAAAAGGGAAGGTGTTCACTTTTAGGGATGGGCGTACAGATTCTAATTCATTCCACGTTGGTAACCGTCGTTTCCCGTTGGAAGTCCCTTGCTCTTTCAATTTTGTGATACGCTGTTTCTCCACGTTTATCTCCTCAAGAAAGGAGTCCTCTGTTGAGTAAGATAGCTCCTCGAGTCTTCTCTTGACGTCGTGCAAAGTGTCATGTGGCAATACATCATCATACTCTTGGTAAATCTCGCTTTCGAATTGCTCCATAATTTAGGAATCAAGCCCAACGACTTGGGTCAGTCTATGAACACCAATTTTTGCAAAAAATAACAGTCGAAGCCTAGTGATGTTGCGAGCAATTGTGATAAACAATGAAGTATGTAGGAGCAAGTTTATTGGACAATGAAGTCACCAAAAATTCATCTATCTCATTTCCACTGGTATTCAAAATCCGTTTAAATAACGATTTGCTGTTTTTATGTTATGTATCATGCTGCCCAATCACAGCAATTGGAGCATTTGAAGAAAACAATGCTTGATATAAACAATTATCTTACAGACAAGAAACGTCTCACCTTACACCATGCCCTCTATGGATTTACCAAACCTGACATACATCTTTAAAGGTAAGTCAGAGTTATGCAGCAAATGGACGTGTTTGCCTATTAACAGCCTTACCCGCTCGATAGTATTGCAAACCGCGAGGGATAGCGCTCTTCTCGGGAAGTATGACAATGCCCTACTTCAATACGACAGCGTCATGCATGCAGTCAAGAAGTATGTTTGATGTCATTCATACATTCCCATTTCTAGACTAACCAAACACAACTTCCCATTAGCCACGCGTTTACACTAACCAACGACAAGTTGAAGAATAAGTGGCTCAGCTTTCAACAAGAGCTCTCGGTTGAAATCCAACTCGTCAAGGATATGATGGCCGAGATCAGTAGTTTCAAAATCCCAGCCGAGCTCTCAGGTAGGATCATTATCCGGGCGCTTTGCGCTTTTAATATGCCTCCGCTAATACCGCATTTGTCGAAAATGCGTATCAAAGACAAACTAGGAGAGATTAAAAAGAAGAAAACCTCCCTTGCACCAGAAAACGAAGAAAAAACTCGCGCCATGAGACAGTTTAGAAGACGCTTATGTACGATGCCTAGATTGCTGCTTGTTTTTCTCACCACTAACAAATACGATACAGATCTAGAAAGTAAGCTTGGTGCCGGAAGAAATCCTCCCAAACAAACATCCCCCATCAAACCAGTGGTCTCCAAGCCCAAGGTATTTTTCCTACCACCAAATGCCCCTTGTGGTTACCTAATTATTGATCGTTGTCTACAAGATATCCGATGATAAACTAGCGAACAATGCTCGACGCAGGAGATCTAGCATGTATAGAGCTTTTAAATGGCCATCCCTGATAAGAGATTCTTACGCGATACAATTCCTGTAGCAACACTAAGCTAATTGACAACGCTGCAACTGGTGTTTCTGGTAGATTAAAGGCTAAAAACGATCCTCTCAAGAGTATTCCTTCGAAGGCATCCCCAGAAGCCTCTCCCCCTGAGCCAGCTGAGAAAGAAAAATCGTAAGCGAATCGCATCCTTTGGTTCAACTTGGATGTCCACCAATACTAACGTATTCTAGGGTTGAGATTGAAGGAGTGGAAAAGGAACTAGTAGATATTATCAAGTCTAACATATTGCAGGCTGCCCCCAACGTCAAGTGGGATGATATTGCTGGTAATGGGCGCTCTTCATATTGTTTGAGTAGAAATCCAGATGGTCTAACTCTACCCCGTTAGGCTTACATGAGGCCAAGGAGCTTTTGAAAGAAGCAGTGGTTCTACCTTCTTTGATACCCAATTATTTCAGAGGTATTTACAGTTGGCGCCTGTGACTTGTGTAATGTAAAATACTGATCGAGTTCATTAGGAATTCGACGCCCTTGGAAGGGAATTTTAATGACCGGCCCCCCAGGAACCGGAAAGACTCTACTGGCCAAGGCTGTGGCAACGGTAAGAAGCTCCGGAACAAAGCGGATTGGTCTCTTGCCATCAAATCCTAACGCTTATCACAGGAATGTGAGACGACATTCTTCAATGTTACTGCGTCCACGCTGGCTTCCAAGTGGAGAGGAGACTCTGAGAAATTGGTTAAAGTAAGAGATGGATGGGGTTGTATCTGAGCAGAGCGAATTTTAACTTGGGATTTTACCATTGACAGGCACTTTTTGCCGTCGCCAGACACTATGCCCCCAGTACCATTTTTATTGACGAGGTGGACTCCCTGTGCAGCTCTCGTGGTGGCGGATCTGAACACGAATCCAGCAGAAGGTTTTGCCAAACCCGTAATCATAAGGTGGATGCTGTACTAAGATCTTGCATATCAGGGTCAAATCCGAGATTTTAACTCAAATGGATGGTGTCGGGACTGGAGAGGGCGAGGAAGCCCGAGTAACTGTGATTGCTGCCACCAATTTCCCGTGGGAGATTGATGAGGCACTAAGAAGAAGATTGGAGAAGAGAATCTGTATGTTCAGTACCATCTACCAAAGCGTATCAAGACTAACGGTTGCAACTATACTCTAGTCATCCCTCTTCCGGATAAAGAGGCCGCTGCGATCCTTCTCAATATCAATTTACGCGAGGTCAAGCTAGCGGACGATGTCAACACTGACGAAGTGGCAGCCAAGTTGGAGGGCTATAGTGGCGCAGATATCACTAATGTTAGTCAATGTTCACGTCTGAGCTTACCCGGATGAGTTTACTTATCCCCACTCGAATATAGATTTGTCGAGATGCTGCCATGATGGCAATGCGTCGTCAAACACAAGGGCTATCACTTGAAGAAATCAAGCAATTGAACAGGTTTGTTTCGTGTTGCACTCCTTGTCATATGAGACGTACTAATTTAGCCAAAATAAGTCAAAATGTTGAGCCGCCTACAACCGCCGAAGACCTCAATCAAGCAATTTCAAAAATATCTAGTTCAGTCTCGAAATCCGATGTCAAGAAGTATCTGGATTGGATGGAAGAATATGGTAATGCTTCAGCAATACTGGGTTGGTCAACGTGCGCACTAACTCATCTGCTTTCTCTCAACAGGTTCCGCTTAGGATATACTAGAGTTGATTCTCATCTACTGTACAAGATTACCATTGAATGTATATTATCCATCTACATTGACTGTATTACCAATGTTATTGTGAGCAATAAAAATGCAAGTTTCACAAGTTCTCACCTGGAAAACGCCAACATAACAAGAGCCACAGACAATGATTCAGAAACTTCAATCCAGTTGCAGCGTTGTTTAGGTTAGCATCGATATGACTTGCAATGACCAACATCTGGCCCGGTCTGACTGAAGGCAACCGCCTATCGGGCTGTGTAATCTCAAGCGTTTGGTATCGGGGTTAGGCCTGGTCAGCTTCGGTTCCAGAAGTTGCGAATTTGGTAGAGTTTTCGACCTCTACTCTGACAAAGGGGTTCATCACCTCGAGCATCGAGTTTTATTTGGAATGGCTACTATCGTAGTAGGCAACCACTAATATTGAACGTCATGGATTAGTCTGCAGCACCAATCTAACCAAAGCCTGCATCCGATTTACTCCGACATGGGCTAGGGCTACATCATTCAATTCCTCCTTTGGGCTTGATTGTTTAGACCATGATAAGAATGGAGTCCATAATGTGTTATCGATGTATCGGATTTCTCTGAACCTAGCCAAAAAGTGGAATATTTCCAATGTGGACTAGATTCACCTGCCGCAAACCCTGTCCAGGGAGATCAGTCAGCACACATCTGACGATATATGATTTCCCGTCAAGGGGCTAATCATACCACCATCGCAACTCTAATTAGGAAGCCGTTGAAATCGATCAGCAATCGGGACATCCCTGACAGCAAGTTGGTTGGTTCCGTGGCCACTTATCGGCATTCACTATTTGTATTAACCTTATTATCGAACCTTAAATCCATATCGCAGGCCCTCCAGGGCAGAATTAGTGTAATGAATTCAAACAAGAAGCTGCCTTCACCCACTAGGCACCGATATGGAAGATAAATTGATTCAGCCCGAAAACGGCCGAGCCTTGGTCATCTTGACAGGCTGATAGATGCATATGATAAATCAAACCGATCCTTGACGAAAGCTCACCTAGCACGAAGGAGATTCCTTGAGCACACCATGCAATTTCAACCCCCATTAAGTATCCGCCCGCTGTCAGGAAGAAGTGAGTCATTGTTGACATTGCTCTGCTGAGCTTCTGCTCTCGCACCTCTCGTGTGCCTAGTCGTTCAGTCTAGTATTTGAAGCTTCAGGTTGGTGAACCTCGTCGACCACTTATCGCCAAATCAAATCAACTTGAATTGGATTCAAATCCCGTTTAGTAAATTGTTTTGCATGGCCTTAGTTGGTGCCGACTTCAACCTGAGCAGAAGAACCTCACGCACAAACGTCCGGAGGAAGAGACACCATTGGATGGAATGGACCCTCGGGCCCAAAATAAGGCAATGTTATTCGATTGTACGGGAGATGTCTATAAAGGCAATGGAATTATCCCCAAAAATCCTGCGGCTCTCTAAGGCAAATAAAGTTTAATTCACTCAGTTTGGCAATACACATTCGTCAAGGACAAACTTCATTCCCAATGGATTGGCCAAGTGGCGATGGAATGCTGTACAGAACAATAAGGGTGAAGTGTCGGGTTTCTAAAAGTGAAATTCTATATTTGGAGTGCCAATTTAAGGTCTGGGTCTGCCAAACTCAGCACCAACAACACACATAGCGGGTGTGGTCGACACAGGTTACAAGTATTTAAGCAGCTAGTCGGCACTGGTTATAAGCAACGCCTCGGTTCTTCTTAGCACAGCCCACGAAATGCACAACAATCCCAACCCCTCCATTACAATACCACTAGAGACTACGGATCTCGAGAGTACAGTAAATTCCTCCACGAGAACCGTGTATGAATTGAGTCCAATACCCACCCCTGGTTCTGATAAGCTTGCACAAAAACAACCCTCATCCAAGCGTGTGCTTATTGAACAGCCTTCACTCAAAGCGCTTCACGAGAAGTGTGAGTCGACTCCAGTGTCGATTAAACAATCCAATCTCGGCAAGATCCGGTTCACAAGGTTTAGACGTTGTCTAAGGGATTTTTCATCCAGCATATCGGTCACCAATCAGTACGCCATCCAGGTATCGAGTGCAGTGCTCTTCGCGTCCTTAGCCACTTTTGTCCCTGCCCTTTACATTCATGGCTCTAACTGGGTGGGAATCACAATCGTTGTGGTACTGCAAGATAGTTTTGGTGCCTCTTTACAACAAGGATTTCTTCGCGCAATAGGAACTGTGGTGAGCGGGTTGATCTCCATATTGCTGATCATAATAGCGCACCAATTCCCTGCTGCAGTTCAAAGCTGGTTATCGCCAATGTTCCTTGCCATATTTCTGTTCTTCTTCACTTACATCTTCGTGTATATCAAAAAGAAGGTGCCTCGGGCTGGATATATCGGCAGCATCGGCCCCATCACTATGCAGATAGTTATGCTAGCAGGTTATGACGACCTACTTTCCGGTAAGAACGACGTTGTAGCGATCGGGTTCAGGCGTATAGCATGCGTCCTGGCTGGGGTCTTGATCGGGATGCTTTTCTCCTCTCTCGTGTTTCCTCAAAAAGCCAGCCATTCGCTACGTGAAAGCCTTGGGAACATTATGGGGGATATCACCAAAATGTACTCATCCATCTCCGGAGTCGCAGAGGAATATTACAACAAAGAGCCAGTTCCAGACACCCACGGGTGCCTGTTCGCCGGCGCCAGAAGGAAACTATCAATTCACCGCACTCTATCTGTCCAACCTGAGCAGATCAAGTCGAGCGTTGTTGATGTTCCGGTCATGTCGTTGGATGAAGCACGCGATTGTGCTGAACAGATCATTCTAAAGCTCACCAAACAGATGGCACGAATCGATGTAGCATCAAACGAGTACTTGATACAGGTTCCACTTCATTTCTTACGAAACAGACATGGTCGTGATCTCGAGCGAGCTCGGCGTTATCGATTTGCCATTCAACAAATGCAAGAAATGGTTTATCCCTTCATGTCTTTGACATATCTAGTGCCAATTACTGAGATCACATCCGCCCATACGAATGATGGTGAATCTACGCTTGAGAGCATCACCATCGGCGGGGCCAACGAAAGAGTGATATCTGCATACACCAGCAAAACGATGTACGAGTTCTCCCGTCTTATGCTTATTGTGATGCGTCGCTCCTCTGAAATGCTGCTTGACCGTAGCTCTAAAATGCATAAGTACTACAGTGAATGGGATGAGATGAAGACACTCCTGGAACGTGCTCATCAAGAGGTCTCCTCCGAGCTAGATAGAGTCCTTAAGCAGCTAGGAGGCGAAAATACTAGAATCCCTGAATTAATTGCCTACTATGGTTTCTTGACTCGTGCTGAGGCCTGCTGGAGGGCTCTTACCCGAGCAGTTACCTCATTTAGCTCGTTCCCGGAGATGAACGACTGATCACCCATAATTATTGTACAGACTAACTCATTTTGTCTAATTCCAAACTTAACTGTAAATACATTACTATACCCTGCTAGCGATGAATAAATGGTGGACTTATCTAAACCATCTCCATGCAACTTTCACAACCACCAACCTACTTATCTCACCAAGCTAGGGATTGGTCTCAAACCAGTGTTGCCAAGATGAGGCTATTTTAGAGAGATCGATGTTTCCCACGCGGGTACAAGGAGCCTCGTAGAAAGTCATTGCTCGATAAGGGAGCACTGATTTTGAGGCAAGTCCTCCATATATAGGCTAATTTATGGTAACACTGTTCCCAAGAATTTGGTTCAGATGCACCGAAAAAGCACCTGACGTTTGGCAGCCAAACCAGCTGTTGCCGCCATAGTGATTTCAAGAATGTGGACACATCCAGCTCAGGAATTCAAGACAAAGATGCGTTTATTGTTTTGTTCAGTTCATGTTGGTACTAAAATGAAAACTCTCGAAAACAGACTAATTAAGGTTGCTTAATGGTAAGGCATATGGTAATATGCTACACTCTGAGTCATTGCCCTCACTCTAAGGGTCTACGCTCCATCATCATAATGTCGACTTGGATCACAATCATTCTATCGGACTGAGCAACCACCGCTGTGGTAGAGACCTTGCCTACACTTTCTTTTGGTCGGTAGCAGAGGATGTAGAGCCCTCCATATCTGATTCGGAAGTGCCGAGATCCTCTAGTTGTTGAAGCACCTCCTCTTTCGTCTTCTCGTCATCTTGCAGCTGTTTCATCCATAGATCGTAGTACACACCGTCACGATTACTCATCAACTCAACATGAGAGCCCCGCTCGACAATCTCTCCGTCTCTCATGACCAATATCATGTCGGCGTGAACAATGGTAGAAAGACGATGGGCAATCACCAGCGTGGTTCTGTTTTTGGTCATGGATTTCAGAGCGGCCTGGATATGGCGTTCCGTGTTGGTGTCTAGTGCAGAGGTGGCTTCGTCAAGCAACACGATGGGTGGATCCTTCAAGATAGTTCGCGCTATGGCGACTCTTTGCTTCTCTCCACCACTCAACCTAAGACCACGCTCGCCGACTCTGGTGTTGTAGCCATCCGGGAATCCAACGATCTTGTTGTGAATTCTGGCTGCTATAGCTGCCTTCTCTACCTCTTTATCAGTTGCGTGCACCTTACCATATCGAATGTTGTAGCGGATGTCATCGTTGAACAGAACCGTATCCTAGAAAGACAAGAGGTTAGGCGCGTGACTCGATTCGGACCAGTTCAGCCGAAAATACTTACTTGGGGCACCACCCCGATATATCTTCTCAGGTCCTTCTGTTTCACGTGGCGAATGTCTTGCCCATCAATGAGGATTCTACCACCCTGCACATCATAGAAGCGGAACAGCAAGCGGAGTAGTGTACTCTTTCCGCTACCGGAAGGCCCGACCTAAATAAACATCTATTAGCGACCGCGGTAGATAAGGTGAAGCTGATGATCCGCCCATTACCAATGCAACGGTGGTGCCATGAGTAATTTTGAAGGAGATGTTCTTCAAAATGGCGATCTTGTTATCGTAGGAGAATGAAACGTTTTCTAACAGAAATATCGTAAGTCACTTGTTTTAAAGATGGATTCATGAAAATACACTTACCGAAAACCACATCTCCTTTCTTGACAACCAACTCCTCCGTATTAGGGAGGTCTTTGACTTCAATTGGCTCTTGGAACAGCTCGAGCAAGGTCTCCATATCGATGAAGTTTTTCTGGATAAGTCTATAGTAGCTCCCAAACCTAGAAGTTCCCAACATAAGTATAAGTGTACTACCAAATCAACATCACAGATGGGTACGTTACCAATTAAGAGGACCATACAACTGGGTGATATATGTCAGATACAACATAAAATCACCGGGAGTCATTTCGCCATGAACGATTCTCTTCGAGCACAAGAGACACCCCACCAAGAGACCAAGCTGTATAATGGTGTTTTGAGTAGTATTCAGAAGACTGAGTGTGAAGGTGTTCATCCAGTCGGCACTTTGATAATCGTTGATGGCCTTGGTGTATTGCTCTACTTCGTAGTCTTCCGCATTGTAGTACTTCACAGTCTCGAAGTTCAAAAGGGAGTCTACAGCCTTGGCTTCCATAGCGTTGTCCAAATTGTTGGCTAGACGACGGTATTTTGTTCTCCAATCGGTGATGATGATGGTAGACAGAATGTACAGTCCCATCGTCATGAACACAATGGTTCCAAAATAGATATCGAAGTGGTAGGTGAAGTAGGCGCAAGCTACGCCGATATCTACCAACGTAGGGACAATATTGAAGAACAGAGAGTTGAGAAGCGATACGATACTGGCTACACCACGATCTGATTTTGAAAATGTCAATTCAAGGACACGCGTGGATCGTCATCAACCAAGATTGTTTACCTTGAACTCTGAGAACTTCACCGGTCTTACGGTTGATATGAAAGCGAAGCGATAGGTTGTGAAGATGCTTGAACATTTTGACCGAGATCGCTTTGGTCGTGTACTATTGGGAAGAGTGTCAGCAACTTCTGGCTGGAAATACCAAACCAACCACGTAGCGGTACCTGTCCGACTGGAATCCAGAAGACTTTTTGCGTGGAGCTAACCAAACCCACGCTTCCTTGCAAGAACTTCAAAAAGACGAAATACAGAATGCGTCCCCAAGCAAAATATGGGGTCGTATTCTCACCAGTGAATGAGTCGAATACGTCTTTTGCTGCACGAGGGGCAAGGACACTTATGACGTTACCAAGCATCAAAAGCAATATACACATAACGATCATGAATTGCAGATATAGATTATCAGATGGCCACAGGAATGGCAACAAAAGCTTCACGCGCTCGTAGAATTTGCGGATTCCCCCCTTGGGCGCGTTGGGCTTCAAACGAGGAACGAAGATCCCCTCCTCCACGTCTTCATCACTATCGCTGGCTGTGTTATTCAACAGTGAGGAACGCTCGCCTTGGGATCCAGCCCTGAACTTCAGGAAAGGCAAGACAACACCCGAGAAGCCCATGAACGCGCTCAACAGATAGCGGCCAACGAACACAACAAAATAGGCAATATTGGTATACTCAAAAATATTATGTGACAAGTTGTCGTGGGTCAGATGGGCGATATACAGGTATAGTTGAACGTTGGCAACAGCGTATGATAACACCCAGAATCCTCTATTGATCCATCCATAGCGAATCTTCTTTTTTTTCTCCTTTCTGGTAATATACGAAGCCAAGAACCAACTGAAGAAGTTTGATATGGAGAGTGCGAGCAAAAAGTAATCAACATTCAGGTCTTTGAATAACTGCGGGAAAAGCAAAACAACAAATTCTATCAGGCAGATGTAAGCAACGATGCGAGCTGCTTTCTTGCAAAATTTTGCGAGCTTTCTTCCCAGAGGGGAATACCGAGGAGGAGGCTTTGCCGATGAATTGGAGGTTGAACTGGTGCCATATGAGCTCGAGCCTAAAATCGATCGGCAGTTAAGCAGGGTTGCCCTCCTGGGATCCCGATATGACCAAGCACTTACCACTGAGCGCAACAAGGGGAGTCTCCTTTCGGCTAAGAAAGTATAGCCTTAGTGTCCCTAAGACGAGTTGATAAAGGCCAGGGCTTAACAGCAAGAAATGGTATGGTGTCAATTCCATCAAGTGAATGGTAGCTTGGCAAGCTGGTGCAAACAATATTGAACGATCGAATAGGCGTACGAATAAAGTGTCTGGTAGAGACTGAAGCTAGAATCCCATGCAAGCTTGGGAGAAACAAAGGGTTAGGCTAAATAACGACTGTGCTTCGAAAGAAAAAGGCAGAAAAAAGGAACAATCAAATGGGTTAGAAGCTACTAGATTTGAAAAGGATGACCTAATTCGATGATGGGGAAAACTATTAAGAGAGCCTGGCTTTTAATTTGATTGCCAGTTACTTCAGGGTTAGTCAGTTACTGTTTAGGAAATTTGGTGAGGAATTAAAAATCGACCAAAACGAGTATTATGACCGAGGATGCTGTCATCCGATGATCGAATATTCGAATAGCAAATCGGTTGCCTGCGTGTACTTTTTTGAATGAAATTCCGACGCAAGCAAGAAAAGGCCAGGATGCGCAGGGATCCATCAGCTGTGATTCATGTCACAAATAGAAACAGCACCTTGTGGCGCAACAATCCAGGTGGAAAGCTCAATGGTGCCGGACGGATATGGCATGGCTGGAGCGAGCGCGTCGCAGCACTGAGCACTGTAGGCTTGGCGCACCAGTGAATCAATTATGGATTATTAAGAAATCGAGTTGGATTGCGGCCCAGAGTGCAGCTATGTTTCACACTTGGAACAAGATATATCACGTTAGAGCAATGTATCACAAATTAGACATCTCTGATGAAGTTTTTACAGCAGGATAAAGGGCTATCTGATTCATAATCATATTAACGAACGCGTGTACTTCCTATGGGCATCCTCAATTAATCATAATGAACCCGCAGATATTGAGTCAACTCCATACCTGCAGCCGCCCCGCCCCACCCCAAGCTCTAATGACACCACAGCGTACTCAGTACTTAAGGAACATGGTATTGACGATGGGTGTGGTTTATTAATAAGCGGAAGCCATCCTGACGCCCAAGTATTCCATGCCAGCTTCCGCCAGCGACGTGCCAGGTGTCCGAAGAAAGAGGGTGCGATCTTGCTCAGACGGGTCACGAAGGCCCACTCAGGTCCTTGGCTAATATCGCCCTTTGATACGTTAGCCGGGAAAGCCAGCCGAGCCCTACCCAATGCTTTCAGTCGGAATGGAGTGCAAGTAGCTTCTCTCAAGGCGCCCGACTTGTTTCTTCTCGCGGGTGTCTGCGCACATCAAGTCATCCACCAACGGTCCACCTTTCCGTCCTGCAGGTCTTCCAAAAATATTCATGGCGTCTTGTATATTAGACCAGGACATACCATTTACCAAAGGCTCTGGCAAGAGTTTAGAATGGGTGGGGTGACTCACAAACACCATTTGATCGGATTTGACCAAATCTGAACACAAGATCTATGAACTACTTTGTTCACAGGGGGTTTAACTGCTCCTTTTAATTGAAGTGATCAGCTGAGCGACCTGGTAAATACTGCCCAACTGGGATGCATCGCAGTGATGAAGTTTGTGGGATACCGAGCAATGCGTTCCATACCACGGTCTTGAAGTGTCGAGAGTAACTTCACCATGGTATGCAGAAACCCAGCCTCACGAAGTCCCCAGCACTCGGCAGGTTTGGGTGACTCTAGCGGACGAATTTCGAAAGCACGGGCCGCTCCATCTGGAATGAAGAAACACACCGACGTCCAGGGCTCTTGAGTTTCGATACCACCGCTTATTGCGATGAATCTTGCGTGGACTCCATGTCCAAAGGGCGTTAATCCGAGAAATTGTGCAACTACCATCCTTGAAGCGGTGGCTTGTGTAGGCAGTTTTGGCAGGTCGCTAACGATTAATCTGCACGTCGATTTGTCCGATTCGTATTAGCAGTGGGTAAGACTGGCCTATGGTTCAAAATTCGCCTGGTGATTCGGCGTAGGCCTTGAATGTTTCTCATTCGTGTCGCGTGATGCGCTCAATTTGCATGAATCACTCCTTTCTTATCGGCCTGTTTAAAATATCCCCAACCCACCAACACTCGAATAGTAACCAGGTTGATATGCTGGTCGTATAGGGGGCCCATCCATAGTTCGAGTAACGTAACCTCATTTAATAGCCAAACTTGATTTGTATCATGCACCAGGAGATGTGCAGATGAAATGAAACACTCGCGCCGAATTGAGCGCGCTCGTTAATTGAGTAGCTCAAACTGGAAATCGGTTGTCTCTTCGAATGCCGGTATTCCTCCAGCCAGGACATCCGATCTGTACATTATGTGTGCCGCTGAGGATCCGACAATCGATAATGCAAGGGTTCGATGGCTTGTCCAACATTCGCTTGATAAACCTCGTCAACCAACTGATAATACGTGACCATAGGATACTCCAACGGAAAATGCCAGATTTAGATAGCTTTGACTCCAATGTTGTCTCACTTCCCCTAACAACATCAATACCGATCCTCAATTGCCGGAAGACTGAGACAAAATAAGGTTATGCGAGCAGAGCAGAAAGGTGAGCCTAAATCAGGACGAATGGGCATTATGTCCTATATCAAGACACTGAGTTTGTTGACCTGATCACTACCCAGCTTGGTACTGAGACTCATAGTACTACACCGCGCCAATGACTATGGGAGGTTTCTGTTACTGCTGTCATCATGCCAGCTCTTGTTGCGAAAATGGACTACAATAAAGGCCGAGTTTCGTTATCTATTGGCTTATGGCTGTAACATGACTTCTATGTCTGATCGGGAGGCCTTGCAATTTTCACCTCCCCTAACACATTGTTCAAATTAATATTCTCTTTGCCACATTTGGTCTTGTACTCCGTTTCTCTATTAATGT
>MCFE01001172.1:0-14655 GCA_002104905.1 Basidiobolus meristosporus CBS 931.73 | reverse complement strand
CCAGCAGTCAGAGACATGGGTCATGCCATTGAAACAGGAGATAGCCCTCCAGTGAGTAAGACACCTTACAGAATGAGTCTATTGGAGTTGGAAGAGATGAAGAGACAAATAGATCAGTTACTGGAGCAAGAATATATCAGACCCAGCAAGTCACCTTGTGGAGCACCAGTACTTTTTGTGAAGAAGAAGGATGGAACACTTAAGATGTGCACTGACTACAGTGCCCTCAACTCAGTTACTCTGAAGAATAAGTACCCCATACCTTTGATTGATGAGCTGTTGGACCAACTCAATGGAGCCACTATTTTCAGCAAGATTGACCTCATGTCAGGATACAACCAGATTAGGGTGAAGCCAGAAGACAACCCTAGGACAGCATTCAGGGCCAGATATGGACATTACAAGTACTTAGTCATGAGCTTTTGCCTCACCAATGCCCCTGCAACATTCATGACCCTGATGCAGATTGTCTTCCAGGAGTACTTAGACAACCTTGTCATAATCTACCTAGATGATATATTGATATACAGCAAAACAGAAGAGGATCACTTGGTGCACATTGAAAAGGTCTTGAGGAAGCTAAGAGAGAACAAGATCTATGGCAAGCTACCCAAGTGTGAATTCTTCAAGGAACACATTGAATATCCAGGACACATAGTCACTAGCACAGGAGTGACCTTAGACCCTAAGAAGGTTGAAGTTATCAAGAATCTGAAGCAGCCCCAGAGGATATCAGAGCTCAGATCATTCCTTGGAACAGTTTCCTATTATTGGTGATCTGTCAAGTCCTTTGCAAGTATTGCAGCCCCTTTAACTAATATCCTTAGGAAAGACAATATGTACAAGTGGGACATAGCTTGTGAGACTGCCTTCCAGATGCTCAAGAATGAACTTGCTAAGCTGCCAAGCTTAAGTATACCTGACTTCAGGAAAGAGTTTACTCTGTGCACAGATGCTTCAGATTGTGCAATTGGTGGATTGTTGAGCCAAAAACACAAGGGAAAGAACTACCCAGTTCCCTTTGAATCCAAGAAGCTGAACTCAGCAGAACAAAACTATCCAGTGCATGAGAAGGAGATGCTTGCTATAATACACTGTTTAAAGACATGGAGATGCTACATTGAGGGAGTCAAATGCACTGTGAAGACTGATCATGCCTCCCTCAAGTATATATTTACTCAGAAGGTACTCTCTAGAAGAATGCCAAGATGGAGTGAGTACATTCAGCAATATGACTTGGAAATTGTCTACTGCCCTGGTAAAAGCAACACAGTTGCTGACACCTTATCAAGATTAGATCAAGTTGCACAACTCAACTTAGTGCATGAATCAGATTGGCCTAGCCTTTTACCAAAGTACTTAGATGACCAAGCCATTCCTAATGAGGTGGATGAAGATACCAAAAAGATAATCCAGGATGAAGCTAGCAAATCTGTAGTACATGATGAAACGCTCTACCAAATTGTTGATGGAAGCCCTATTGCCTATTGCCCTAATGTTTCTTGCCTGGATCTAATACATAAGCTACACAATGGATATGGACATCTTGGAACTGAAGGAACCTATAGCCTTGTCAAAGCCAGAGCATGGTGGCCCAGAATGAGACATGACATTGAGAAGCTAGTGAAAACATGCCCAAGTTGCCAAATCAACCAACACCAACCACAGAGAATTGCTGAACTCTTACTCTTGGAGCCTGTAAGACCATTTGAAAGATGGGGAATTGACTTTATTGGAAGACTGCCAACTACCAGTAAATGCAATCATTGGATCCTAGTAGCAATTGACCATGCCACTAAATGGCCAATGGCTAAAGCTGTACCTATAGCCAGTGAACAAGAAGTTGCAAGTTTCATCAACCATGAGATCCTTATGAAGTTTGGATGCGCTGTAGAGATTCTATCTGATAGAGGTGCAAACTTTATGGCAAAGACATTGGAAGCTTTCCTGGAAATGCAGCATATCAAACACTTGAAAACCTTGGCATTTCACCCCAGAACTAATGGAGTCACTGAGCAGTTTAATGGATTATTTGGAAAAATGCTGACCAAGTATGCAAATGGAGTTGTCAGTAGATGGGATGAGTATATAGACCAAGCACTCTTTGCATGCAGAGTCAGAGTACACAACTCCACCCAGCAATTGCCATTTTACTTGGTGTATGGATATGAACCAAGGATTCCAGAAGATCTCACACAACAAAAGCTTACAGACACCTTAGAAGATGAACTCAGTCAGTCAAGTAGACACCAGCAGCTGGAACAAAGACATCAAGAGGCACAGACCAAAGTATCTCAAAGGGCAGAAAAGATGAAGCAGAGAATTGATAAGACTATAGCACCAGAAGCATTGACAGTCAAGATCTTTGTATTGCTAAGAAACAACACTTGGAAGAAGTTTGAGCCACAATGGACAGGACCATTGAAGATCATCAGAGAATGTCCATTTGCAACTTACCAACTATTGGACAAACAAGGCAATATTGGGGAAGACTTAGTGCATAGGGACAGACTCAAGCTTGCAAGACTTGCTGATAATATTGAACCATCAAGATATTGGTATCACAAGAAAAGAGATTCAGGAGAACCCTCTCAACTTTAGCAGGGGAGAATGTTATGATCTGCTGCTTAAATGTTTAAGTAAAATCAGTTTTTAGTCAAATCAATTAGTTATATGCTTAGCTTATCAGTATATCAGTATGATCTATCAAATCAGTGGCATTAGTCAGCAAATTAATCAGCAGATCCTTATCAGACAGAAATAGATATATTAGGTAGGATCTTATAGGGTGATAATGATGAATCAAATGAGTCATCAGCCACAGCCTACATTAGAAAATACAATTAGTCAGCAATTGATCTGGCAAAATGTATATAAGAAGCTGCTGGAATCTCAATAAAGATCAGTTCAAGTTTTAGTGAATACAATACTAGCTATACTCCCTATTCCTCTACAACTCTTATACCAAGACTTGTACACTTACTGGCTGAGTAATACGGTTAACTATGTGAGAGTTCCCATCAGTTGTTGAGACTGAAGTTGATTTGGTGGGTTCCAAGTTGATTCCAGCTTTCAAAGCAAATTGCTCTGACATGTACTCATGCAATGCTCCTGAGTCATTCATGATCTTGGCAGGTAGTCCATTGATCACTCCATTCAAGTATAATAGCTTTCCTGAGTTTGAGATCATCTGGGATAGGTATTCCTCTGTCATACAGAAGGTGAGTTCTATGTCTTCTTCAAGTTCATCCTCCATGTTACTATGCTCCATGACCTCAATAAGGTTAAAGATTCTTGATGGCTGGTGTCCATTTCTTCTCTGAGGGCTGTACTTTGCAATATGCCCCTGCTGGTGGCAATTGAAGCAAGGTCCTTTCTTCTTACATTCTTCTGAGGTAGGAGTTTTCTACATAGCATCTATTTCCATTGGCACTGCTTCTGATTGTCTTCTTTGTAGTGATTGTAGCCTTTCCAATTAGTCATTGTGGGCTTCCAAACTCCAAACATAGCTGAGTCATAGTTGATGGCAATCTTGATGGCTTCTTCAATAGTCTGGGGTCTTCAATATTTCACTTCCTTACAAGTTCTTTCGTTCAACCCATCAATAAAGTATTCAACTTGATCCAGAGGGTCCATTCTTTCAATTTGTTCAAGTTGACATCTATATTCATAGATGTACTCTTGGATCATTCCTTTCTGTCTGAGTGTCTTCAACTTTCTTCTTAGTAGTGTCTGATGGTGTGGGGGCTCAAAGGCATCCTGAATCTCTGACACAAACTCATCTCAGGTAGAGATTATAGAGCATCCCATCATGGTGGCTGACCTGATCTTGTTGTGGTACCACTGTAAAGCTGCATCTGCCAGGTAAGAGGCTGCATAATGTAACTTGCATTCTGGAGCAATTCCCTTAGCCTTGAAAGCTGCTTCAATCTGGAAGAGCCAAGTTCCCAGGATTTCATTGACTCTACCATGGTACCCATTAACCTTCACACTAAAGTTGCTCTTGACAGGGTTTTGCTGGCTTTGGGCCATGGTAGTCATTCCTTGTTGCTGCTGGCTAAGGATCTGGAGTAACTGTTGCTGCTAGGCTAGGATTTATTGCATAGCATTCTTCCATTCTTGATTTTTGGACATCTTAAGCAAGGCTTTTTCTTTCTTCAGGAGGGATGTTTCTGGTTATTGCTGCTACCAATGTTACAAGTCTTGGTATAGGAGTTGTAGAGGAATAGGGAGTATAGCTAGTATTGTATTCACTAAAACATGAACTGATCTTTATTGAGATTCCAGCAGCTCCTTATATACATTTTGCCAGATCAATTGCTGACTAATTGTATTTCCTAATGTAGGCTGTGGCTGATGACTCATTTGATTGCTCATCATCACCCGATAAGATCCTACTTAATATATCTATTTCTGTCTGATAAGAATCTGCTGATTCATTTACTGACTAATGCTACTGATTTGATAGATAATATTGATATACTGATAAGCTAAGCATATAACTAATTGCTTTGACTAAAAGCTGATCTAACTTAAACATTTAAGCAGCAGATCATAACATAAGGATGAATATCAATGATAATGAAGAAGATCTACAGGCCTATATATTTGGGAACTGCAAGTTTGTCCTGGTACTTGGGAAAACCTGGCTATTTTGTTGTAATCCCTCAATCAACTGGAGAACCCAAGCTACTCAGATCCTGAAGGACAACAAGACCTATGAGCTATTACCTGCCAGACTAGATTTTAACTTGGTCAACTCCAGTGTGTGTGAAACAAGTGAACTTAGTAAGACACAGTTCTGCAGAGCACTAAGAAAAGGCACCCAGATGTTCCTCATGGCAGTATTACTGGAGGATTCCTCTACTCCAGTACCCCAGAAGGTCAAGACTCTTTTGAAGGAGTATTCAGACATATTTCCAGATGAGCTTGCAAGCCTACCAGCAGTCAGAGACATGGGTCATGCCATTGAAACAGGAGATAGCCCTCCAGTGAGTAAGACACCTTACAGAATGAGTCTATTGGAGTTGGAAGAGATGAAGAGACAAATAGATCAGTTACTGGAGCAAGAATATATCAGACCCAGCAAGTCACCTTGGGGAGCACCAGTACTTTTTGTGAAGAAGAAGGATGGAACACTTAGGATGTGCACTGACTACAGTGCCCTCAACTCAGTTACTCTGAAGAATAAGTACCCCATACCTTTGATTGATGAGCTCTTGGACCAACTCAATGGAGCCACTATTTTCAGCAAGATTGACCTCATCTCAGGATACAACCAGATTAAGGTGAAGCCAGAAGACATCCCTAAGACAGCATTCAGGATCAGATATGGATATTACAAGTACTTAGTCATGAGCTTTTGCCTCACCAATGCCCTTGCAACATTCATGACCCTGATGCAGACTGTCTTCCAGGAGTACTTAGGAAAGTTTGTGATAATCAACCTAGATGACATATTGATACACAGCAAGACAGAAGAGGATCACTTGGTACGCTGTAGTGGGGTGACAGTGACACCCACTGACAGATGTGCTCATTCCCTTATTATCTACTTCCCTATATCTCTACTACACTTATTTTAGTTTTATCCCATTTGTCTTACCCAATCAGTACTATCCCATAAGCCGGTTGACTATCACACCTGCTTACCTTATTGCATAAGTTACCCCTCACTTTATGTAAGATTACTAGCTATAAGTACTTCTATATTAGGCAAGTACCCACGCCAGTACCCGTGACACATGATCAACCCGTGACACCATCCCTACCATTTCTGTACCAAATATGGTATCCCCATGTTACACAGGTTTCAGAATACTGATTCCTGATTGGTTGGATGTGCTGTGCCTCTTAGAACCTTCCAGCACCTACTTAGAATATTCTTAGGTCATTCTGATGTCATTAAGATTTCTATTGATCTCCAGAACCTTCTGGAACACCATGATTAGTAATCACTTAGCCAGTGAAAAAAAGTATATAAGGGGGGCTATCCCTCAACAATAAATCATCATCCCTTTTATCAATATACCAACTTGTTGATTAGTGTGATCACTGCTACCTGAACTTCCAACCCCAGACCACAGGACACTCCCAGGAAACCGCGCTGACAGCCAACTGACCTTGGAGGCACTACTTGTGAGGAATACTCAGAGTAGGTATCTTTTATTATATTTGATTCTTTCCCAAGTTTGTTCTTTTACAGGCAAAGATACTTTTCTGTCTTTGTAACTATTGACCACAGCTGCATTCTTATCAAGTCCCTGCTGGTGGAGTTTACAGTTGTTTTGACTTTGGAAGCTTTAGTACATTGTCATCTCAAAGGACGCTGAACCCAGCACATACTTTTGTTAAGACGCCAACTAAGTTGGGGATTGTAGCTCAATAGTTTTCCCTTGACAAGCTTGTGGCTTTATTCCCCTTCACATTAGATTAGAGACAGAACCCAAGTATTCCTAGCAAGCTTTTGCCAGAGGTTATTCCACCCAGTGAACACCCCACACACAAAACACTTGAGAAGTGTTGGACGTATCTCTCCCTTGGACTTATACACCACCACAACGCATTGAAAAGGTCTTGAAGAAGCACAGAGAGAACAAGCTATATGACAAGCTACTCAAGTGTGAATTCTTCAAGAAGCATGTTTAATATCCAGGACACATAGTCACTAGCACAGGAGTGACCTTAGACCCTAAGAAGGTTGAAGTTATCAAGAATCTGAAGCAGCCCCAGAGGATATCAGAACTCAGATCATTCCTTAGAATGGTTTCCTATTATTGGAGATTTGTCAAGTCCTTTGCAAGTATTGCAGCCCTTTTAACTGATATCTGCAAGAAAGACAATGCCTACAAGTGGGATATAGCATGTGAGACTGCCTTTCAGATGCTCAACAATGAACTTCCTAAGCTGCCAAGCTTAAAAATACCTGACTTCAGAAAAGTGCTTACTCTGCGTACAGATGTTTCAGATTATGCAATTGGTGGAGTGTTGAGCCAAGAACACAAGCAAAAGGACTACCCAGTTGCCTTTGAATCCAAGAAACTGAACTCAGCAGAACAAACTGTCTAGTGTATGAGAAGGAGATGCTTGCTATAATACACTGTTTGAAGGCATGATAATACTATACTGAAGGAGTCAAATGCACCATGAAGACTAATGATACCCATCTCAGGTATATATCTACTCAGAAGGTGCTCTCTAGCGGAATGACAAGATGGAGTGAATACACTCAGCAATTTGATTTGCGGATTGTCTACTGCCATGGGAAAAACCCCACAGTTGCTGATGCCTGGTCAAAATCAGAACAAGTTGCACAACTCAACTTGGTGCCTGAGTCAGATTAGCTTAGCCTATCTCCAAATTTCCTGAAGGACCAAGCCATTCCTTATGAGGTGGATGAAGAGATCAAGAAGATAATCCAGGATGAAGCCAGCAAATCTGTGGTACAGGATGAAATACTCTGCCAAATTGTTGATGGAAGCCCTATTGCCTATTGCCCTTATGTTGCTTGCCTGGATTTGATACATAGGCTACATAATGCATATGGACATCTTAGAATTGAAGGAACCTATAGCCTTGTAAGAGCCAGAGCATGATGACCCAGAATGAAACAAGACATTGAGAAGCTAGTAAAGACATGCCCAAATTGCCAAATCAACCAACACCAACCACAGAGAATTGCCAAACTCTTTCCCTTGGAGTCTGTGAGACCATTTGAAAGATGGGGAATTGACTTGATTAGAAGACTGCCAACTACCAGTAAATGCAACCTTTGGATCCTAGTAGCAATTGTCCATGCCACTAATTGGCAAGTGGCTAAAGCAGTACCTGTAGCCATTGAACAAGAAGTTGCAAGTTTCATCTACCATGAGATCCTTTTGAACCTTGGGTGCCCTGTAGAGTTTCTATCTGATAGAGGAGCAAGCTTTATGGCAAAAACATTGGAAGCTGACCTGAAAATGCAGCACATCTGACCCATGAAAACCTTGGCATATCACCCCAGAACTAATGGAGTCATTGAGCAGTTTATTGGATTATTTGGAAAAATGCTGACCAAGTATGCCAATGGAGCTGTCAGTGTATGGGATGAGTATATAGACCAAACACCTTTTGAATGCAGAGTTAGAGTACACAAAATCACCCAACAATTGCCAATTTACTTAGTGTATTGATGTGAACCAAGGATTTCAGGATATCTCACACAACCAAAGCTTACAGTCACCTTAGAAGATGAATTCAGTCAGCCAAGTAGAGACCAGCAGCTGGAACAAAGATGTCAAGAGGCACAGGCCAGAGTATCTCAGCTTGCATGAAAGATGAAGCAGAGATTTGATAAGACTATATCACCAGAATCATTGATAGTTAGGAACTAGGTATTGCTGAGAAACAATACTTAGAAGAAATTTGAGCCACAATGAACAGGACCTTTTAAGATCATCAGAGAATGTCCTTTGCAACTCACCAAGTAGTGCACAAACTAGGGAATATCTGGGACAATTTAGTTCATAGAGACAGACTCAAGCTTGCAAGACTTGCCAGCAATACTCAACAATCAAGATATTGGTATCATCAGAAGAGATATTCAGGATAACCCTCTCACCATTAGTAGGGGAGAATTTTATGATCTACTGCTTGATTCTTTAAGTTGGATCAGTGTTTAGTCAAATCAACTAGGTATACGTTTAGCCTATTGGTATATCAGTGCTATCTATCAAAACAGTAGCATAAGTCAGAAAATGAATCAGCAGATCCTTATCAGATAGAAATAGATTTATCAAGTAGGATCTTTTTGGTTGATGATGATGAAATCAAATGAGTCATCAGCCACAGCCTACATTACAAAATACAATTAGTCAGCAATTGATCTGGCAAAATGTATATAAGGAGCTGCTGGAACCTCAATAAAAATCAGTTCAGTTTTTAGTGAATACAATACTAGCTAACTCTCTATTCTTTTAAAACTCTTATACCAAGACTTGCAATACTAGTCTGCATAAGGTATGCTAACCCTACCACACTGCACAATGAAAACTCTCACAAAATGAAACAAGATCCAAAATTCTCCTCAAAACAAGTAAGATGGAGTAGGGAGTGGATAGGGTGTTGCAATTTAATATGTGATTTGGATGTAAGGAACTAATCCAGAAATAGTGATAATAGTTGAGCTATTGTTAATTCACAAAGAGGGTTAGTATTTATACCTTTGTAGAAGTAATACAGCTGTAACACTAAGTAAGGAGGGTTTCTTAATATTTGGGAGCATTCTGGTATAGTTTCAGGGTAAGTACATAATGTTTGGTAAAAAGTGCTAATTTGTTCTTGACTATAGGGGAATAGTCATAGGATCAAATACCTTTGGAAACCAACAAAGTTTGGGCTGTAACTTAGATCTACAGTGACCAAAACTAGTCTAGAGTGGTTGAGTAAATTTTTGTCTGCTGAATGATATCCAATAGTCCAATATTCTAATATTTCTTCTCCTCATCTGAATAATTTCTTAATCCTAATTCCTTTCTGAGATTCTCAAATCATGATCTAGCTAGTGGTTTTGTCAGTATATCTGCTACCATTTTGTCAGTTGGACAGTAAACTAACACTACTAAGCTATCTCCTGCACCTTCCCTCTCAAAGTGGCAGTTGAAGATAGGGCCACAGTTGGTTCTTGCTTGCAATTCAAGTAATAGCTTCACCATCATAAAGGACTACATACCCAGCGGTAGAGCATCTGTCAATTGGATCCTTACCCCAATCTGAGTCACTATAACCATCAAATTCTAGCCTATTAGCTTCTCCAGAGTATTCCAGTACCGTATTTAAGATACCTTGTAGATATCTGTAAATCCACTTATTTACTGTAATTTGATCAGATTCATAATTTGGCTTGAATTGTCTGACCATTCCTACTGCCACTGCAGTGTCAGGATGTGTAGACACCATCAAGTACATCAGGCTACCAATCATTGATTGATAGGGGAAGTCTTGGTCCATATTTAAGCCATTTTTACCTAAAACTGGCTGTGATTTACTTAATTTTAGATTTTTGTCCCTAGCGGTAGTTGCAGGTCTGCAATTTTTCATTTTGAAGGGTCTAATAGTATCACTGATGCACTTTGATCAACCAGCAGCAATTTTCTGGGTAGGTATGTCAAATTTGACTTCAATTCCATGAAAATAGCTCAATTATCTGAGATCTTTCCTCTCAAACTTGCTGAAGATATCTGATTTTGTCTGTTTAAGTGCCTGCTGGTCCCTTGTAGCAATTATTAGGCTGTCCACATAGAGAACTAGGATGATCACACCCTTTTTGAGCTGTTTCTCATATATATTGAAATCTGCAGTGCTGCAAATGAATGCAATCTCCTCTAGATATGTGTTAATCTTATTGCACCATGCTCTAGGTACCTGCTTAAGCCAATACAACAACTGCCTAAGTTTGCACACTTTATGGGGGCCTTTTGGATTGGTATAACATTCTTACTGCTCTATGTATACATAGTTTCCTGCAAATTCCCATTTGGGAAAGCTGTTTTGATGTCTATTTGGTGTAGATCTAGACTGTATAGCTGTCAGGGCTAGAGTTGTCCTAACAGAGCTAAACTAGGCAACCAGAGCAAATGTTGCCTTAAAGTCTGGTCCCTGGATCTGGGAACAGCCATTAGCACTAATCTAGCCTTATGCTTCTCATCAGTACCATTTGAGGTTATGCTGGTATTTTAGACCAATCTACATCCTTCTGGCTTTCTCCCATTTGGTAAGTCTGCCAGTTCCCATGTCTTTGCCTTGATGAGTGATGGATATTCCTCCTCCAAGACTTGCTGCCACATAGTAGCATCTGGAGCTTGCATTGCTTGCTCCAGATTCTGAGGTTTGGCACATAAGGCAAGATAAGCTTCTTCATGATCATTGGATGTCTGCGACCAGGATCTAGGGGCATTTATTATTCTTGTAGATTTACTAACAGGGATAATCTGTTCTGATCTGGAGCCGGCAGAATTATCTTCCATACATGGCTGAATTAGGTATGTATCTTCTTCTTTAGTGCTAATTACATCTGGCCAATAACTTCAGAGGCTTCTTGATCTGCATTCCCCTGAAATAAAACATCCCTGCTCTTGATCAGCTTCTGAATTTTGCCATCATACACTCTGTAACCTTTAGCATCATTATAATACACAAGAAAGATCCCTTTTCTACTCTTTGGTTCCAGCTTTGAGTGTTTTTTGTCAGTGATGTGACAAAAGACACCACTGCCAAAGATCCTGAGGTGCTGGAGGTATGGTTTTTGCCTGTATATGCTTCTAGAGGTGTAGAATCACACAGTGCTGTTGTAAGGCATCTGCTCATGATGTACATAGTCAAGTTGTCTTCCTTGTTTTCAAAAGAAAGCATGAGTGGCTCATACTGCTCTGGTAGGCTGCAGACAGTGTATCTTTTCTTTCTTATCTACACCAGCATTAATACTGTGAAGCTCTTCTGCAAGTGTCTCCATGGTGGTAATAAGTTGTAGCATGTCATCATCTGGCTTCTTCCCTATGTTAAATAACTTTTGCTTCAAATAATGCTTACTTGATACTGACTTTGCTGTAAAGATCTTCTCTGAGGATTCCCATGCTGCTTTGGCAGTATTTGAAGCATGGATTTGTCCAATGAAGGAATCTTGCAAATTGATACATATGGCATTAAAGATCTTTTCTCTTTCTCTTAAAACTACTCCACTTCTTCTGCTGTTCCCTTGGGCTCAACTTCTTTTCCTGTTACTATAGTCAAAAGCATTCTTTCCTCAAGGTAGATATGCATTGTAATTCTCCATAGTCCGTAGTTCTTCCCATCAGACTTCTCCTTTAAAGGGAAGATGTTTGTATTGTTTGATTTGCTGGTTGAAGTCCTCTTTAGAGTAAACTAAGGAAATTGGGGCTCATAACCTGTCACAATTTAAGAAGTGACTTGGATATATGGAACTAATCAAGAAATATTGCTAATAGATGAGCTGTTGTTTATTCATAAAGAGGGTTAGTATTTGTACCTTTGTAGAAGTAATACAGCTGTAACACTAAGTAAGGAGGTTTCTCAACATTCAGGAGCATTCTGTAACAGTTTCAGGGTTAGTACATAATAAACTTGTTCCATTGGATAGTGCCACATAGTGCCAGCCTGTTTATGGTGCCGGATTGATCTGGCACCCTACAGCACTATCTGGCACTATAATTTCTACCATGATGCCTGTGGTATGATACAGCTACCGGTAATTTTACTCAATCTTACTTATGTTGCTCAGAATAGTGCTTTCCTTGCTTTATTTACTCTTCATAATGCTCCAGACATATTTCTCTCAGTGGATGTCTTCTTGTATAAATATATTGTGTAATGATAAGTATCTTAACTATTTTACCTATTCTGCTGTTTTCTCCTATATATGACTTTCCTCTGTATTTACCTGCCAATATGCTGAATCTCTTCAGATATCCAAATGTGTGCTCTACCCTTACTCTGAAATGATTAAATATCTCATTGTAGAGCTTCTGCTTCCTGCTAAGTACACCATTCCTTGGCTTCCTATAAGCTGTAATACATCCTAATCTCTGACAATCCTCTCCTATATAAGCTAAGTCTGCCATATATTTCTCCCCTCTACTGAACTCAGGATGATTCTCTACCCAGAGTGCTTTGTCATGCCTACTTCCAGCAAATGGCCTACTAAACCAGATGATGTTACCCTCAATGTCAGACTGTGCTTGAAACTTCACACAGTGTGCCTTGTACTTGCCAGAATAAAAGTGCCTCTGCCCTCTAGAAGGTCTGTTAATCCTCACTGGGAAGGTATCCAAAATACTCCTGATATGGAACCTGTTGCTGAACACTCTGGGATAGGGAAGTCTATTGGAGCTTCTGAACCTAGTATTCCAAGCTTGCTCTAAGTCATTCATACCCTCTGCAAGGTGGTTCTCCATTGCTGTCAGCTGGGAATGAAAGCTTCTAGGACTTTTGTCACCATGGATGGTGGGATGAAACCTTGTAGAGCAATAGTTCTTGTAATAGCAGAGAAGCTTGATAAGGGATCTCCTTGAGTAGATTGGGGTTGATGGTCCACAGTACTTGGAATAGATCTCCTCTAGTGTGTCAAAAGGAAATCCAGTGGTAGTGATGGGATTGATGAGAAAAGACCATTCAGATGAGTAAGTCATATTAAAATTGGTGGATGATTGTATTAAGGCGGTTTGAATTGATTTGGCGTGATCCGCCTTATTTATCTGATTTTTAATACATTATGGTTAAATCTCCATCAATTGCCATGTATCCCATCATTATGTCGCAAAAATCATCCGCAAACAATGCCTTGGTACTTTTATTGATGCTTTAATCATAGGTCTATAATCAAATAGGAAATCTGCAATTGATGTGATCTGATCCGTGTCAATGCGATCCGAGATGCATCATGCATAATATATGGAAAATTCAACAATCACATTAGTTTTCATATTTATTTCATATAAGACCAGGTTGATGCCAATATACTGCTGTATAAGTATCCAAATCCGTTGCTATGGTCCCCATACCAAGCCTCAACTCATCTTTTGTACAACCCAGACAAAACCCATCCCCCAGCTCACAAGCGCGGTCTGAACCGGAAAAGTCAATGTTGGATACGTTCAAGTTCTTGCCAAATGATTTTAGTATGGCCCAAGTGTCTATGATGAGCCTTCATACAGATATTTGGGCACTACTGATTAATCTAGCAGAACTAGATACCTCAGAGAGTCAACAAAGATGGAAGAATTTGAATAGAAAGCTGTGGCATGAGTTCTACATCAAGATGCCAGCCAATGTATGTAAAAAGATATATAACAAGACAAGTATTGAAATCAAGAATGAGCTGAGAGTGAGGGGATTTGACAAAGAAGCTGTGCGGGAGCAATTTTGCGCGCAATTTGCACAGTACAGGCTGGACGCGTCCGTTTGTGCCTCAACTTTGGGAACCAAAGAGATTTTGAATGAGTTTTTGCCTCAAATGACTAATGTACTACATGATATATTAGTAGAGCTAAGTGGCTTCTAAGAGCAATATACACAGGACTCATCCAGGCAACAGCTCCAAAGTATCAGACAGAGGGTAAGTGAATACCTTGAGGAATCAGATGGTGAGCTTCAGGAGGAAGAATACAGACCGCAAGCAACATCATCCAGATTGCGCCAGCACGCCTTGCTGGATTCCCTACCATCTCTTGCAACCACAGTGCGCCGGCGCACATCAGTCCAGAGTACGCCAACACCCTTTAACAGAACGCCCCGCATCAAGTCAACGCGCATCAGGTCAATGCGCACGCTTCAGAGCAAAACTACAAGAACTTGCCAAACTGCTCATTTAGACACAAGTCCTTTGGAGCGGACCAAGTCGCGTCAACTTGCAGCATCACATTGAACTCAGCCAAGGGCCATCTCAACGCGTCAAGGCGCGCCTGCACGTGCTGTTTTGCCGGACCATCAGCGAGTTACTTCTGGTGAACTGACTGATGATGACCAACATGAAGTGCCTCAACCACCGGAGCCTTGGCAAGTAAGAGAACTCATCAGCGTGTGGCACTACAGGCCGGTTCAGTTGGTTCAGTCGGAGCAATTCAGCACAGCCAAGCTGTAGCATTGCACTCATCAACTAGGAGG
>MCFE01001171.1:0-14713 GCA_002104905.1 Basidiobolus meristosporus CBS 931.73 | reverse complement strand
TCTGTCAAGTACTTCAGGTAGGCCAGCTTGGGTTTTTCTGACTGCAGAATATAGTGAGCAAACTTCTTGACTTCAGGATCTCCAAGTATAGTTCTCCAGCAGGAGCTCAGGTGTAGTGTGGTGTGTTCTCTTCCAGGCCTTAATCAGTGGGTTGTTGCAGTTGTGAAGTCTGAGGTATAATCTGGTTCTAAGGTAGAGAAGTCTGATCTTATAGGGCATAAACCCAAAAGCACCAAGAATAGCATGTCTGTAGGGGCATTCAGGCAAATGAGGCACCAAGGAGGTAATGCACCATACTGCAAACTTGTCAAGCTTAGTGCAGTCTCTAGAAGTAAGAGAGAGAAGTGGTAAGCCAAATTCCAGGACAGGGAAGACAAACTGCTTGAGTAGAAGGAGGCAGCTGGGAGCTGAAGTTGTAGGAGGAGTAACAGCCAGTAGCTTGTGGAGTGCCTGTCTTGCCAGGATAATTCTCTTCTTCAGGTGTGCTCCAGAGTCTAGTCCAGTAGGAAGGAAAGGAAAGCCAAGATATGTAGCAGAAACCTGAGCAGGTAGAGTGGAGTTCTCCAAGTTGATGGGAGAGCCCAAAGGTACTGTCTTTGCAATGGAAAGCTGGAGATTATTCTTCTGCAGATACTGGTGGATGGTCTGGGAGTCTTGTTGCACATTGGAGGAGGATATTCTGATGTCATCAGCAAAGAGAGTAACCAGGCAGTCAGCTGAGAGTCTTGGGAAATCATTCAGGAAGATGGCAAACAGTATAGGACCAAGCACAGAGCCTTGAACCACTCCATTAGGAACTGAGAACACAGCTGATTGCTCACTTGGGTGCAGAATTCTTGCTTGTGGATCCAGAAACAGAGACCTGACAAGGAGGGTGAGAGAGGTACTGGAGAAGCATTGCAACTTGGACCAAAGCAGATTTCTGTCAACTGAATCAAAGGCCTTAGTAATATCAAACAGAACAGAGGGATACTTGCACTGGAGAGAGTGATCTTGGCTAAGTATGACTGCATATTCCAAGGAGAGGCCAGGAACAAAGCCAAACTGTGCAGGATGAAACTTGAGGGAGTCAGAGTAGAGCTCCTGAGCAAGCAGAAGCTCAAACACCTTTCTGCAGGTGGGCAGCAGAGATATTGGCCTGTAGGAGCTAGGATCCAGGTGCTTTCCTTTACCCTTGTACAGTGGCAGAACATTTGCAAAGGACCATTCCTCAGGAGTAGAAAGCTGGGCTGAGCATTGCTGAAACAGTGGAAGCAGAAGTGCAGACATGGCCTTGGTACTAGTCTTCAGAAGCTCATAGGAGATTGTGTCCACACCTGGAGCAGTAGAGTTGGGAAGCCTCTTGAGCACATTATGGATTCTCCTTGATCAAGTGCAAGTGGGATGGGCAGAGTCTTGAAGTCAGGATGAAAGCCAGGAGTTGAGTACTGCTTTGTAGAGAAGAAGATGTTAGCCAGCTGTTCTGTTGAAGGTAACTTCCTGGAAGAGGGCCTCATTGCCCTGTAGAGTCTTGATACTGTTCTTGTTATAGAGTTGGAAGATTGCAGAGGCAAAGAACTCATAATATGTCCCAGAGCTGAGTATGCAGAGTAGTGGTGAATTGCCTTGGAGTGTGTATGGCTGTCAGGAGAGTTTCTCTGTTTTTGGTTAGGGAAACTCATGTAGCTTTGTTGCATGATAGGGTGTAGGTGTTATAGTAAGGCTAAGAAATAGGTTAGATAGTGTTGTAAAAATTTGTATTTCCACCTAAATATTCACCTAACTTAGTCACTTAGATCATCACCTTCAAATCCTAGAGAATACTGACCAAATTCCTTGTCGGGATTTACTTAGAATATTTTCACCAAAATGCCAGGTACCCAGAACATGAAAATTCTCAAAGTTGTCCAAACAGCCCCAAACTTTGCACACATGTTCTTGGGACCTTCCTTAACCTATTCTACGTGTTTGTAATGCCAAGACCAGGTAAAAGTATAAATACTACTTTTACATTCAATAAATCATTAAGTGAAAACCACATAATCTACTTGTTCTCCATATCACTTCCAATATCTCCAAGACTCTTACAACAGGTTATGAGCCCCAAGCTGTCACTCTCTGCAATGTCTACTACTGCTATTACTGGAATTTTTCCCTCTGCTGAAAAGTTGGATGGATCTAACTACCAAGTGTGGAAGGTGAAGATGAAGATGCTGCTACAAGAAAGAGGCCTTTGGGATATTGTCATGGGAGAAGATTGCCCTCCTAAAAATGTGGGAGAGGAAGCCTTAAAGTACCAGAAGAAAGAACAAAGTGCCTTTAACTGCATTTGCCTTAATGTCAAGGACAAATTGCTAATTCAATGCTCAAGAGCAAAAACAGCAAAGAATGCCTGGAAAGCATTGGAAGACACCTACCAGTCATGTTCAGCTGCCAAGAAGATGTATCTGAGACGAAAATTCTTTACTACACAGATGCTGCCAGGAGAAGAAATGAAAAATCTAATTAACAGAATTACCCTGCTGGTAGATGAGATGGAATCTGTGCGCGTACCAACTACTGATGAGGATGTGATAGTTACCATCCTGAATAGCCTGACAGGCAAGTTTCAGGGCCTTGTATCAGCCCTAGAGTCCAGAACTGAAGATTTGACCTTAAATTACGTATATGGAAGGCTCCTGGATGAAGAATTAAGAAAATCAAGCGCCAATAAGAAGGAAGAAGAAAATGCTTTAATAAGCAATGATAACCAGCAAAGGATGTACCCAAGACCCTACAAAGGCAACAGCAACCTATTTTGCAACTACTGCAAAAGGAACAGACACACATCCAACCAGTGTCTCAAAAAGAAAGATAATCAGCAAAAGAAGCCTGAATATGGAAATGCTGCAACAACTGAAGATAGACTATTCATATCTGCACTAAATATGACCACAAACAAGGATTCTCAGACGTGGTATATTGACTCTGGAGCTTCTCAACACTTTACACACCAAAAAGAACTTTTTACCCAATATCAAGAAATTCCAATTAAGTAGATTTTCATGGGTGACGATAGAACACTTGATGCAGTGGGAGAAGGAACTATCCAAGTAAACCTTAGAAGCAGTGAAGGAAGCCATACACTGACCTTTAAAGAAGTACTCTATGTACCAGAAATAGCCAAGAACCTACTCTCTGTAAGCAAGGCCACAGCAGAAGGACTCAGTTTCAGTTTTGACAATTCTGGATGCAGGATCACTGATTTCTGGAGTGAAAACTGATCCCCCAGCTAATTTGGAGCACTGTGAAGCCTGCATATATGGGAAACAAGCCAGACAACTGTTCAAGAGCTCTGGGTTAATCAAAACTAAGAAAAAATTAGATCTAATTCACTCAGAGCTGTGTGGACCTATGCAAAATTTATCCTTAGGCGGGATGAAGTATTTAATCACTTTTATTGATGATTATACAAGATACACATGGGTCTACTTCATGGAGAGAAAGGAAGAAGCTCTGTATAAGTTCAGGGAGTTTAAAGCCATGGTGGAGAGAGAAACTGGTGAAAAAATCAAGAAAATACACTCTGACAATGGTGGAGAATATACCTCAAAACTCTTCATCCACTTCTGCAAAATTCATGGGATAAAGCAAAAGACTACTGTACCATACTCCCCACAGCAAAATGGAGTAGCAGAATGAGCTAACAGATCAATAATTGATATGGCAAGATCTATGATCCATGATCAAAAATTATCCTATGATTTTTGGGTGGAATCAGTTGCCACTGCTGTATACCTTGAAAATAGGAGTTATAACAGAATACTTCGTGCTTCTACTCCATTTGAAGCATGGTATGGATACAGACCAAGTGCAGAACATCTAAGAATATTTGGGTGTACAGCATATGCCATAAAACTGGCCGGCAATCAGTCAAAATTTGAGCCAAAAAGTGTAAAATGCATATTTTTGGGCTACTGCAATGAGAGTAAGGCATACAGGCTCTACAATACCAAAGCAAAGAAGCTGATCAAGTCCAGGGATGTGTTGTTTGAAGAAAATTCAAAATTTTCACAAAAAATGACATCAGATGATGACAAAAATTTGATCTCAAGTCCACCAATTGTCAGGATTGAATCAGAGCAAAACAATGAAATTTTTTCACTCCAGAGGACTCTACAATTGTGGTTCAGCCAGAATCAGTGCCCAGGAATATCCCAGAAGTGATCATTCCAGTATCAAATGCCCAAAGATCCAATTGGACAAGAAATAGCCCAAATTACTATATCAATGAGGGTACAAACTTAGCCTATGCCTATTCAGTCCATATTGATGAACCCCAGACTGTAAAAGAGGCCCTAAATAGCCCTCAGACAAAGTTTTGGAGATCTGCAATGACTGGGGAATATCAGGCCCTAATGGAAAATCAAACTTGGGACTTGGTCAAATTACCAATCAACCAAAAATCAATTGGATGCAGATGGGTCTTCAAGACAAAATACAAAGCTGATGGTACAATTGAAAGATACAAAGCAAGACTTGTAGCCAAAGGATACTCTCAAACAGAAGGACTTGACTATACTGAGACCTTTGCACCGGTAGCCAAGTTTAATTCCATCAGATTAATATTGGCTATTGCAGCCAAATATAAGTTTTTTATTCATCAAATGGATGTAAAAACTGCATTTTTGAATGGAGAACTTGATGAGGACGTGTATATGGACCAGCCTGATGGGTTTGCTGACCAAGATAACCCCCATTTGGTCTGCAAGCTTAAAAAGTCACTATATGGTCTCAAACAATCACCAAGAGCCTGGAATTGCAAGATAGATTCTTATTTGGAATCTTTGAGTTTCAAAAGAAGTAATGCTGACTATAGTATATACTATAAGCCAGATAGAGCAAATCCAGTTCTATTAGCTCTATATGTGGATGATCTTATTATAGCCACCAATAACCTGGAAACATTGGAAGAAACTAAATCCAGCCTATCTAAGGAGTTCAAGATGTCCGATTTAGGAGAACTTAGTTACTGCTTAGGGATTAAGTTCTCCATAGACAGAAGTACCCAGACTATTACCCTAAGCCAATCCAAGTATATTTAAGATATACTAAAGAAGTACAACATGGAAGACTGTAAACCGGCAGCTACCCCAATGGAGACAAACCTTAACTTGGTCAAAACTCAACTAAATCAAGAGAGCTTGGTGCCATCTGAAAGCCCTGACTTTCCTTATCAATCTATGGTTGGCAGTCTGATGTATATCATGCTTGGAACACATCCAGATATCTCATATTCAGTGGGAGTTGTCAGCCAACATAATCAGAATTATGGATCTTATCATATTGCAGCAGTTAAGCGGATTTTTAGATACCTAAAAGGAACTGCTGATATTTGCTTAAGATACACTTAAAAGGATTCAGAACAAGATCTTGTGGGTTACTCTGATGCAGATTGGGGACAAAATTTAGAAGACAGAAGATCCACCACAGGATACACCTTTCTTTACTGTAAAGGAGCAATTTCATGGAATTCAAGAAAGCAGCCAACCATAGCACTTTCTACCACAGAGGCAGAGTATATGGCAGCCTGTGAAGCTACAAAAGAAGCAATGTGGTTAAGAAAGCTCCTTACAGATTTAGGCCTATGTCAAAAAACGCCTATTACTTTATTTCAAGATAATCAAGGATGTATACAATTAGGTAGAAATCCAACTTTTCATACTAGAACCAAGCACATAAATATTAGACATCATTTCATACGTGAAGCTATAGAGAATAACTTAGTTAGCTTAGTTTACTGTCCTACAGATGAAATGATTGCAGACATATTTACCAAACCATTAGCTAGAGACAAGTTTGAATATCTTAGGTCAAAATTAGGACTAGTCAGTATGAGCATTTAGCTGAGTGGGAGTGTTGTAAAAATTTGTATTTCCACCTAAATATTCACCTAACTTAGTCACTTAGATCATCACCTTCAAATCCTAGAGAATACTGACCAAATTCCTTGTCAGGATTTACTTAGAATATTTTCACCAAAATGCCAGGTACCCAGAACATGAAAAGTCTCAAAGTTGTCCAAACAGCCCCAAACTTTGCACACATGTTCTTGGGACCTTCCTTAACCTATTCTACGTGTTTGTAATGCCAAGACCAGGTAAAAGTATAAATACTACTTTTACATTCAATAAACCATTAAGTGAAAACCACATAATCTACTTGTTCTCCAAATCACTTCCAATATCTCCAAGACTCTTACAACAAGAAGAGCAGGGGGTCTGGGGGATACAGTCCCCTAGAGAATAAATAAGCAGGGGGATTGGGGGATGCAATCCCCCATACTGCTCACATACTCTTTATATTCCCTTTGAATTACTTTTCTCTCATTCTTGGTTCTGGTCCCTTAGGGTTACAATACCTCCTCCTAACCCTCCTAACCCTCATCACCCTAACCATAAATATTTTTACCCTACAATTGGCACACTGTCTGCTCATATAGTGGGCATGTCTGGGCCAATATTTGTCTCCCTATACTGTCCATATGCTCTGTATAATTCTTGATGACTATTTAATTAATAAATTGTTACTTTTAATATATATCTAATAATTAATGGGAATCATCCCAAACTAGCCACAATCCCATATTTTGATAAGCTTTGGGCACCATAAATTGTGCGGCCCTAATATGATAAAAAAACTCATGGCCAATACAAATTTTCTGTAACCCAATTGCTTTTACCAAATATAAAGTGAATCCCAAAGTTCAATATATATTATGGCTATAATAGAAACTTTACTTGACACCATAGCAACTACTACTTGTGTTCTATGTGCACATGTATCCCGCAGGAATTGTAAAACTTAGCCATGTGGTATAAAAGTGCTTTTATTTTTCATAATGATAGTTTTACATGAGTGACTAATGCACTTTGAAAGTACGCAGTAGCCATACCCCAACAGGTTTTAAGGATGTCCACTAGCTACATCTACTTGTGTCTAATGGGAGCCATCAATCATCAGCCGCGCAATACTGAAATGCTTTTATTTTTCATCATGCTAGTTTTGTATGAACCCCTAACACACTTTTATAGTGCACAGTAACCATACCCCAATAGGTTTTAAGGATACCCACTTGCAACATTTACTTGTGTCTAGCAGGAGTCATCAATCATCAGCCACGCGGTAATAAAGTGCTTTTATTTTTCATCATGATAGTTTTACATGAGCCCCTAACGCACTTTTGTAGTGCATGGTAACCATACCCCAACAGGTTTTAAGGATACCCACTTGCTACATTTACTTGTGTCTAGCGGGAGTTATCAATTGTCAGCCGTGCGGTAATAAAGTGCTTATATTTTTCATCACAACAGTTTTACATGAGTCCCTAATGCACTATTATAGTGCGCTGTAACCATACCCCCAGAAAGTAGTGTGGATGCTTACTTTAAATGCTCACTTGTGTATTGTAGGGACTATCAACAAACAGCCACGTGGGAATGGAACATCATAGAACAGCATTGCTTTGTTGTTAGCAAGTATCGATGCGCAAATAGTGGTACTATGTGAATTATTGAGTAACTATTTACTCTAGTAGGTTCCAAGATATTCCTAGACAATATGCTCAAAATCAATATTAGCATCAATAGTTTGCTCTTTGATCACTAAACCACCACACCCAATATGCGGTGGCCTTGGTTTTGTCTAGCCATCAAGGAATGAAACCAGAGTACAGTCACAAGAGAGGCAAAAGTGAAATGTGATGAAGTAAGTGTATATGAAAGTAACATAAATCTACAGGACAGAAGAGAACAACTGGTAGTTAAACTGCACTCACTGACACTCCACCAAGTAGAGCACCAACATGGACAATAAACAAGCCATGAGGGGAAAGCTTAAGGACCGCTACTTTGGGATCAAGACCAAAAGTGGAAGCTGCCTCTACCATAGCAGTCCTTGCGCTCCAAAGGAAGACCAAGAGTCTACTATAGACAAAGATTGCAGCAAGAAGAGCAGTACAATTACCAGTTCTGGTAGTGGTACCTTTGGAAGTCCCAAATACCTGGAGAAAACTTGGAAAAAATTGGCAGATGACTCAGTTGTCCTGAGGAGAAAACAAACCAGTGCAATTGAGCAGTTCCAAAACAAGCTTCAGCTTAGTTCTTCTTTGCCTCACTATAAAGTACTCCAAGTGGCTTATTTGGATTATAAGCGTATGAAGGGGAATCAGGCAGAGACTGATAAATTAAGTGATAGTCAATTGCATCACTTCTTAGATCAGGTAGAGAAACAGTTGCACAGCCAAGAGATGGAACAAGAATTCACAATTACAGAAACCAAATAATTTTGCCAATGTAGTTTTGCATTTTAATAAAATAAAAGGGTGTTAATAAGAACAGAATAAAGTTAACTTATGTGTACAACAAATGATTCAAATACTGGCTAGATGGATGTTACATAGGAGCAAGAAGCTCAGTAACCTCAAAGGAAAGATATGGTGAATGGGCCACTAACATCATCCAAATGAGTATAAAAGTGGAGAAAGTAGACATAATCCTTCATAAAAGACAAGAAGCATGGAAGCAGGCAGTAGCCAGGTAGATGCCAGGAGTGAAGGTAGAGTACAAAGAGAGTGAGGAAGGGGACAAGGACGTGGAAGAGGATGCAGAACCAGGTGCAGAAGAGGAAGAGGGCAAGGAAATGGCCAAATCCAAGAGGAGCGTGAAGGAGGTGTTGCAGCAAACGTGAATGATGTTGAGCAAGCTGCTATAGTCACTACCAGGTGGCCAGTCAACCAAGTTTTCAAAGCATTGTCGGAGGTTTGACAAGAGCTTCTGGAATATAGGACAACATTGCACCATGAGATATTGCGACATATGTGCCAGGAGATTAAACAGAGGAGGGGTGATATTGTAAAGCTAAATTAGGATATTGCTGGACTTCAAGCCCAGATTGATTTCAGTTTCCACCATTCTACTGAGGCATTAGTGGCACAAATGGTGGAAAAGTTTGCCCACATCAGGGCAAGCAATGAGCAGGGTGCATCTTCCAACCCAGGTGTACTTGCAAGCCACAGTATTGGAGGGGATACTACTTCCTCCCTTGAACCTACCACAAGCCAAGAGACAAGAGCAGAATCCTCCACAACAATGAGAATGGCCCCCACACAGGTTGATATGGAGGTGTGCAAAGAATGTTGTAAGAGTCTTGGAGATATTGGAAGTGATTTGGAGAACAAGTAGATAATGTGGTTTTCACTTAATGATCTATTGAGTGTAAAAGTAGTATTTATACTTTTACCTGGTCTTGGCATTACAAACATGCAGAATAGGTTAAGGAAGGTCCCAACAACATGTGTGCAAAGTTTGGGGCTGTTTGGACAACTTTGAGACTTTTCATGTTCTGGGTACCTGGCATTTTGGTGAAAATATTCTAAGTAAATCCTGACAAGGAATTTGGTCAGTATTCTCTAGGATTTAAGGGTAATGATCTAAGTGACTAAGTTAGGTGAATATTTAGGTGGAAATACAAATATTTACAACACTCCCACTCAGCTAAATGCTCATACTGACTAGTCCCAATTTTGACCTAAGATATTCAAACTTGTCTCTAGCTAATGGTTTGGTAAATATGTCTGCAATCATTTCATCTGTAGGACAGTAAACTAAGCTAACTAAGTTATTCTTTATAGCTTCATGTATGAAATGATGTCTAATATCTATGTGCTTTGTTCTAGCATGAAAAGTTGGATTTCTACCTAATTGTATACATCCTTAATTATCTTGAAATAAAGTAATAAGCATTTTTTGACATAGGCCTAAATCTGTAAATGTTTTCTTAGCCAAATTGCTTCTTTTGTAACTTCACAGGCTGCCATATACTCTGCCTCTGTGGTAGAGAGTGCTATGGTTGGTTGCTTTCTTGAATTCCATGAAATTGCTCCTTTACAGTAAAGAAAGGTGTATCCTGTGGTGGATCTTCTGTCTTCTAAATTTTGTCCCCAATCAGCATCAGAGTATCCCACAAGATCTTGTTCTGAATCCTTATAAGTGTATCTTAAGCAGATATCAGCAGTTCCTTTTAGGTATCTCAAAATCCGCTTAACTGCTGCAATATGATCAGATCCATAGTTGTGATTATGTTGGCTGACAACTCCCACTGAATATGCGATATCTGGACATAGGGGAGGGAAAGTCACCAAGGTATGTGAAATCTTTATTTGATTTCAGACAAGTCTAACTACAAATAAAGAAGCCAGCTGGGAATAGAAGATTCCCAAAGTAAACACTAAGTTGAAAATGAATAAATCTAAGCTAAAGTTAAGGCAGTATCCTAGAGTACACTGGAGTTTAGGTTCATGAGGGAGTGAAGTGAATAAGCTTGAGAGATATAATAATCTTTAAGGAAGTGAGTAACAGCAGGTGAAGGGGAGTTTTTGATAAGTGAAGTGAATCTTGAGAGCAGAGATTCCTCTAATGAGAAGGTCTTGTAAACTTAGGGTTAGGGGTCTGAATTCTTTTATTGAATCTGATCAAGTATAGTAATACTATTTCAACTTGATTCAAGTTGAAAAGTGCATATTGTATAAAGAAGATATATCTATAGTAATGTGAAGGTAAAATACTGCTCAAGTTGAGTTGAGTTCTGGAAAGAAATTTGTCAACAAATCAGGCTAGAAAATGAAGTAAAGCTGGGAGTTATTTGAAAGCAAAGCACTAAGGGAAAGTGTAGAGCTATACTACCACTTCCTGAAAGGCAGGGATCTCACAGGAAGGCAGAAGCTCAGGTCTAATTGCAGATATGATAGCAGAAAGTCTCTGGATGAGCTCCCTTTGTTTGTGAAATTGGAACAAAGATTGGGTATCTTTGAACCCAAAGCAGCTCTCTACATGAGAGAAGTAAAAATACCTGCTACAGTAGGGGCACTTGGAACCCAAGCAAAGTGTGTTCATTCTCCACCTTATGGCCTGGAAGGCAAAGAAGGAACTCCTGATGTAAAGGGATATGTCTGCTCCACTATGGGAATGTCTACTCTCATGAGAAATAAGTCCAACTCTGTCTTTTGAGCTAGTAACTCTGGAGATATTCTCCAGCTTCCTTTTATGCATTGCTACAGAGAGAGGAATATGCTCTCTAGGTGGCTTGGCACTGTTGGAGGCCAGATAATCTCTATAACCATCAGGAAAGTGTATCTTCTTTCTCACCAATGACTTTGGGGTGGCTTGGACTAAGTTGTTAGTAATCTTATTGACTAAGATCTTCAAAGGATTATTGGGTGATGCTTTTGCATAGTGCTGCCCAAATCTGATACCTAAAGTCTCAAATCTGATTGGCACAGCCTCAATACCAGTCAGACTATGTATAAGCCTCTGATATTGCCTAGAATGGTAGTCAGAAGCATTGACTACCCAGCCAATAGCTTCTTGCTGCAGAGCTTGTAGCTTGGTAATGAGGTCAGGATCAGCAGCCAAACACATCATAGGAGCAGCATACTCCCAAGATGACCTCACAAAGGCCTTGAATAGCTGTAGCCTAATCAGAGGATGCCATCTGGCCCCTTTGAGCTGTAGGAATCTCAAAGTGGCAGAAGCCCTTTGAATACACTTTTCAGTGTAAGCTGCCCAAGAAATACCACTTTGACAAGTTGGGAGTCCAAGGTAGCTGTAAGAGGAAGGTTGAGGCAGAAGGGAGTTATTGAAGGAAATATTCCACTCTGGTGTGGGACCAATGTATGCTGATTTAGCAGTGTTTACCTCCATACCATTGGCAGTACACCATTGGCTGACTTTACTCAGCAAACAATTAGCTTCTGAGAGACTCCTAGGCAGCAGTTGGATGTCATCAGCAAATAACAGTGCAGAGGGCACAGCAGCTCCTGAGTCATTGAAGCAGAGACTTTGAGCCAGGTCATCAATATAGATATTGAACAGGATTGGTGAAAGCAAAGATCCCTGGAATAGCCCCCTGAGCCTGGGAAATGGAGATGATATCACACCATTAACACTAATGGTGGAATAGCAGGCTGAGAAGAGTGAGTGTACAATCCTAAGAAGCTGACTGGATACATTCTGGTTCTTTAGCTTCTTCAGGAGTATTGGGATCACTACCCTATCATATGCTTGCTTCAGGTCAATAAAGATTCTGTGTTTTCTTTCTTCATGACCTGATAGGTAAAAAGCATCATGAGATACAACTGAATGTGTTACAGTAGAGTAGCCACCCCTGAAGCCAGCTTGTGCAGGATGAAACTGGGCCAAGGGGGAGTCCTTCAAGTGGTTGAGGAGGCAGGCCTCAAATATTCTTCTAAGCATTGGTGTCAAGGCAATAGGCCTGAAGTTGTCAATGGTTGAGGAAGTGGACTTCTTTGGCAAAGGGTGAATGTGAGAGAGATTCCACTGTGAAGGGGTAAACCCTAGCCTGAGGCAATGATGAAAGAAAATCTTCAAATCATCTATGAAAGCTGCATTTCTAGCCAAAACCTTGAGAATGCATATATGAAGAGGGTCCAGACCAGCAGACTTGGAAGAGGGATACTTGCTGATTGCAAGAAGAAGAGACTTGGCAGTGAACCATTGACTATCAGAGAGGGTGTCTTGCATGAAAGTCCCAAATGCTGGAACCCAGCCATCTTTAAGGCAATGAGCAGGTGGGTATGCAAATACTTCTTGAAAGTACTTGTATGCATCATCCACAGCAGAGATACCAGGATCTCTGGAACTGATTATTACTTCTGCCTGAGTTACCCTTTGAGCTTGCTTGAATATCACAGCAGCCTGCTGGGCAGCTGAGGCAGAGTGAAGTCTCCAAAGGGGGTCACTTCTCCTAGGACCAGATTTGGCAGCATGAACTGAGTAAGTTCCCAGGTACTCCTCACATATGACCAATACCAGGGAGTGGAAAGCAGTATAGGCAGCATCAATAGCAGCAGAGATGGTTCCTATAGGAGAACAGGATGTAAGCTCTTCTAGATGTCTCCAGGCAGTTTGCAGTATAGGAGACTCCAAAGAGTAATGGCTGCTAATGAGTGACTGAACCATAGGCTTCTCTAGTGGCTGAAGATGCAGCTTGATTGAGTCAGAAGAAGAGAAATTCTGGGTGTTAGAGGAAGAGTAGGCCATTGACACCACAGCAGCCATAAATATATGGTCAGACTGGCCACACATAACATCAGACTGGAAGTACCAATGAGCCATTGTGTTGTATCTGACAAAAGCATGATCAGGAGTGCTTCCCAGTGGGATGGGGGGGAGGTGCTCCATACCAAGTCTTAGAAGAAGACTCTCAAACAAGTCTATTCTACTCCTTGGTCCAACCTTCTTGGAGCCAAAGAGTCTACCAAAGTGAGTGTTGATATCACCAAAGAGCAGAGTGGGAGGCTGAGTGGGCAGGAATGAGGCAATATCCTGACAGGACATTGAGGGAGGGAAGTAGACAGTCATTAGGCTGACTGACATCAGAGTTACACATATTGTATATTCAGTGCAGGAGACCATGGATATCATTGGCCTCAGATGTGGTGATACTAGACAGATCAGTCCAGCCTTCTCATGACCAGTTATGATTGGGTTAGGGACAATCCTGTTAGGGCCAATCCTTTTGGAGGTGGCTAGGAAGTATGAGTGTGATGAGTGCAGAGCTTGATCAACAAACCAAGTTTCAGCCAGGAAAATTATGTCATATCTATTATCTTTGATTAGGTCAGTGACACCAGACCACTTGTGAAAGCTTAATTCTTGGCAATTCCAGTAGCCAATCTTCAGGGGCTGGGTAGATGTCATCATTGATGAGTAGTGGGAGCTGACTGAGACTGATGCTGATCATCAGCTAGGGTTAGGGGAGGGAAAGTCACCAAGTTGGTGAAATCTTTATTTGAGTTAAGAACTAATCTAAGTACAAATAAAGAAGCCAATTAAGAGGTCTAGAACCTCTCTAATAAGTAATCTAATCTATGTTTTGTTTCATCTCTAATGTTTGTTTCAATAAAGTAAAGCTCATCAGTGGTAAATATAAAATTCAGGGGTTTTGGGGGAAGTACAAATTGTAGATGTTTCTGATCAATATAATCCAAGACTGGAACCCAGCCTGGGATTAGGTGTAGTAGGAAAGGTGTGTGGACTTGTAAGTAGCTCTGCCACATAGATCTTAGATGGTCCTGAGCCAGTAGTCTTGGTTTCTCAGCTTTTTGAAGTCTTGAAGCAAGCTCTGTTACTACAGCAGAGCCAACCAGGGTGTGCCAGCAAGAAGATTTCAGGGAGGAGTTAGATTGAAGCCATTGTTTGATGGAGGGGTTATGTGATTTCTGAAGTTTGACTAGGAAGGAAGCCCGGAGATAGATCATTCGGATTTGGTATGGGTAGAACCCAAAGGCTCCATTAGTTGCATGGATATAGGGAGATACTGGAAGATAAGGTACCAAGGATCTGATACACTGATGGAGAAATTTATCCAGGCGGTGAAGTTCTCTGGAGGTAAGGGGTATAATGTGGAGACCAAATTCAAGTACCGGCAGTACATACTGCTTCAGAAGTATAGGGATCTTTTGAATTGGAGTGTCTGGAGTGACTACTACCAGAAGCTTTTTGAGAGCCTGTTGGGCAAGACGGATCCTATTATTCAGGTGGAGCTTTGTGTCAATCCCATGTTGACAAAACGGCAGACCTAGATATATTACAGTTTGTTGTGGCAGAATGCTAGTGTTCTGTATAGTTGTAGTGCATCCAATTGGGACTGTCTTGGAAATTGAGAGTGAGAGGTT